>CAMOHE010053019.1:0-30238 GCA_946598075.1 Artocarpus hirsutus | reverse complement strand
GTCGTTTTAAAGGTATCCTTTCAACGACAATAGTTTAGTGTCGTTAAATTATTTAACGACAAGTAGGAGATGTCGTCAAAGCCTTAGAGATTCTACGACACCCCTTATAGACGACATCTTGACCAATGTCGTCTATAAGGGGTGTCGTAGAATTTTTAAGGCTTTGACGACATCTCCTACTTGTCGTTAAAAGGAGACCTTTAATATGGCATCTATATAGATGTCGTCAATTATTATTTCAAATGTCGTTAACGACATGTTTGTTGGAGATGTTGTTGTATGTGCTTTTCAACGATATTCAAAAACTACATGTCGTAAATAATATGTTGTTAAATGTAGTTTTGGTTATTACAAAACTTAACTTAATATAGTCCACTGAATCCTTAATACTGCGGCGAGTTATCACAAACTCAACTTAATTCCCCCGCTTTTTGCATGGTAGCGGATATAAACTTTGTTTTCTATCAAGATACATAAAAATGTTAGATTCACTTGCTCGATTACTTTCTTGCTTCTCATACAAATTAATAAGTCACATTTGTGAGAAAAAATAGCTTTAATATTTGGCTTGACGGGCAGGATTCAACCCTTTCATAAATGGCTATTTGATGGGGCCCACTGTTTGTGAGATGTTCGAGCTAGGCCCTTGCCCAATCAGGTTGAAAAGACTTATTTGGGAAAACAAAGCTGCTACCATTTTACAGGTAGTAGAAGGCTGGCTTTGTGGTCCTACTTAACTTTGATCTATTTTTTCCCCCCTTTCCAACTGATGATAAAATATCAGTGAACAAAAGTCTAGATAGGTCACTGAATTCTCAATACAGTGATAAGTCATCATAAAACTCTATATTTATTTACCTAGTTGCATGCATGGCAGCAGATATTTGGCAAAAGACCTTTGTTTTCCTTATGAATTAATGTGTATCTTGTACCAAACCTTACAACACTTTCATACATGGTTCAACTTATGAAACCACACAGTCAAACTTATGAACATAAATTAGCCATAGTACAGTGGGCACAGCTTTTTTTTTTCCTTTGTAGTTTTTGTTCTCTTTCTATTCTCAATAATTTATTTTTTGAGTTCTCCTAGGCTCTGTCCAAGCCAGAAAAATATTATAGTTTTATCAGGTGTCCCTTAACCCTAGGTTTGACTTGGGTTTGAAACACTGTATAAAACCCCACATTATGCTCTCCGTGATCTCCCCCTCTTTTGTTGTTCAGCAACAAGAATATTACCCCAGCTAGCTACTTTCCAATACAAGCAAGAGACAAAAGTCACAAGTATGGTGCACAAAAAGTTCACAATGATCAGCAGCTTCTTTTTAGGGCTTCTCTTTGTCATGCATATTGGCCTAATGGGCACCTCTGCACATGCCCATCAAGGTAAATATATCAATCTTGCTTTAATTTATTCCTCATAATTTATATAATGTATGTTATTGAAAAATGAACAAATTTTAAATTACTATATAGCAAGAATCATAATAATTTACTTGTAATGTATCATTAAATCTTGCAGATAAGGATGTGCTTGCAACACTGAATGGAGGAAGGAAACTCATGATGGTGGAATTGAAAGAGATTGTGAGAGAAGGGCCAAACATTAAGAATGGGGGGATCTCAAAGATTTCAGGTGCAATTCC
The DNA here is from genome assembly GCA_946598075.1 of Artocarpus hirsutus. NCBI lineage: Eukaryota > Viridiplantae > Streptophyta > Magnoliopsida > Rosales > Moraceae > Artocarpus > Artocarpus hirsutus. The sequence goes on along the minus strand of CAMOHE010053019.1, from coordinate 28,592 downwards.
TTCTGATGGAAATTGTACTGATCACTTTGAAGGAAAGGGTGATTTAAATGTAAAAAGTAAACTCGGAGATAAAAGTGATCATAGGAAAATGGGTGGTCATTTGGTAGCTTTCAGTGCTGATTATAATGCGCCTAAACGCCACCCTCCTATACATAATTGAGTGAAAAAAAAAAAGAGAAAAAATAGTATTGGGAAGTCTTCAAAGATGGATCTTTTTGCTAGCTTGTGCCTTGTGTATCATATAGGGTGTACCTCTAGTTGATCAAGTATGTAAACATTATGTTATATCTATATAATGGTTTTATGTATGCAAAAACTAGATGTTGGAATCGAAATTTATCTTTCTTTTTGGAGCATATGCATACTGACTACTCTATGTACCTTTGAAGAATTTTTCCCATGTTTTTTTTTTTTTTAGAAAAAGTTGAAAATAGTTCATTTTTCAGATCATATCGGTCGTCTGATTGCAGGAGAGGATGTGAAAGCAGCTTCAACTTCTCTAGGGAGACCTCAAGAAAGTTTGAACTGTCAGGTCTCTCTCTCTCTCTGTGTATATATATATATCGTTACACACACACTCGCTCTCTCTCTCACACACACACTAATCACATGCACACCTATACTTATGTGCTTAGTAGTAGTACTAGCTAGTTAGCTATGTAGTGTAATTTTGTCATGGAAATTTCTACTACTCGTTTAACGAATTTCCAACAGAGAAACCATATTTAAGGAATTAGTTTCCTTATTTGCATATAGTAATATATACAAGCAAATAGGAAGAGTTAATTATTGTTTACCATTTCTTGGTCTGTATATTGATTCTATATCTAATTGCACGCTTCACACAGGAACCAGCCATTGAGGGAACTACTGATGATGATCATCATAATAATCATGATCATGAAATTACTTCTCAGCAGCAAAGTGATACAACTGTTAATTTGAATGATGAGACCAGAAGGCTTCTTGAAGCAGCCAAAGAGATAGTGAGTCTGATGCATAAAGATTACAAGGGCATGGGTCGTCGCAAGCCCCCTATTAACAATCACGAGCCCTCTCATTGATCCAATCTAAGCAAAATTAAGAGACTCACAATTTTGTCAACCAATAGTCCAAAGGGAAAATAATCAATTCCCTTCTTGGTCTATACATAGGATATAAAAATATATACATATAATAACGGGTGGTAGTACTACTGTTTGTTTGTTTGTTTGTTTAGCAATGTGAAACTTAGAAAGTAAAACACCTATATAAGGGCTGTACATTAATTAAGTGTTTTTATAAGCGTTTTTCTTTTCTTTTTTTGCTAAGATGAAGTTTTACTGCTTTTCTTTCATTTACATGGTGTACTAATTTAGAAACAGCTACTAACTAATTCAAATCTAACATTTTGATTTGAGACTTGAGAGAGAACCAACAAGAAAGGAGAGGTATGGTACTAATCATATATACATAGGCGTAATTTAATAAATGATGTGATTAATTTGACATTTGACAAAGCTTTCAATGATTTACCAGCACGTTTGTTTTTTGCATTACCATGATTTTGGACTCAAATTTTTGGATTAGACTTGAATATGCATTTGGTGCTATTGATATTCAAATCTCAATTCAAATCTTAATGAGTTTTGATTATAAAATTGAGTTTTGGCCCCCATTAAACTCATAAGATTTGAATCCTAATGCTACAATATAACCCTTTTTCATATTTTCTCCTTTATTTTTGAGGAAAAATACCACAATTTTTTCATTTGATATCTGATTGAGGCGATTCTTCTTTCTTTGTGTTCATAATGAAGATAGGAATAAATTAATATTCATGTTGCATATTTTTAATATCTTAAACATTAAGATTCTGTTACATCTATAAGAAAATTTAAAACTTTTTCTACTATCTATCCAAACATAAATTTCAATTTTATTCTAACCAAACAACAATTCGATAGTAATTCAAATAACATAATTAACACTTTAACTATACATCTAAATAACAATAGCAATTAAAATCATGTAACTTAAATCAAAATATTCGATTCAATATAATTTAACACAATTCGAATCCGTCTACCAAACAGACCCTATATGTATCCAAACGCTTTGTAAACCTTGGAGTTTTTTTGGTAATCGAGAAATAAAAGAGATTCACATTTTTACAAGTTCCTTGATGAATGGAGAACACACCGATGGGTCATCGAAACATCGACTCGCTACGACCGAACAAACAGACTCGGTAAAATGATACCCGTCCCAAAAGAAGTAATTATTCATTTCGTCACACGGCGTTAGCAATGGAATACACCCAGAAGTTCCATTAAACCAAGTGGTGCAACATGGATTTCTTCCATCAATTAAGCCTGTACATGAACAAAAAAAAAAAAAAAAGTAATTAGTATTAATGGGCTATTTAAAAGAACTATTTTAGCCATAAGTTAAGAATATGAATAGTATAAAGTCATAAAAAGCTACACTATAAAGCTCTCACATCTTATAGTTCTCAAACTAAAACTATTGGTTTCAATCACTATTTCAAACGGCTTATAAGATGTTGCATTTTTTATTGAAAAGCTAAGTTTAATTAAATTTACCGTATTTGGAAGGATTTTGTATTGCATCATATCCGAGCCAATTTGCACGACCAAGAACGAAGGTTGAGCCTTGAAGAGTATCTGTTAGATTGTCAAGCATTGAAGGAAGTCTTTCATTGAAATATTGGGCTAACTGATTTACTTCTTCAACACATTTGCTTCCATGATTTCTTTTCCTTGTTATTGATGGGATGCAACCAAGTGGGCCTAATTCAAACATTATTACCTTCCTCGCTCCTAAATTGTATAACCTCTGAAAAAAGAAGAAGCAATATTTAAGAATTTGATAGAAATTAATACCATATAGAAACAACTAATGAAAAAAATAAATATGCTCTTTGTACATTAAATTAGTATCCCATTTGTTATCTCTTCAATTTATGTAAGAAAAAAAGGGGATTTTTATAGTAGGGCTTAAAAAAATATACTATCAAATTTATCTTAAAAACTGTGTAATTTACGTGTATATATATATAGATATATATATTTATTTATTTATTTAACATGATTTTGATCAAATTTAATAGTCAATATTATACTACCTTCTAAAAGTGTATTGTAATAAGTCAAATGCTTTCTCATAAAGAGTTTGAAAGAGTTTATAAGTCAACCGCCTTATACTAAGCCCAAGCTTTCTACTAATAAAGTGTTTGGCAAAATCAGTTCTAATTCAAATTTTTGATTGTTATAGTATAAAACTCTCACATGCTATAATAATATTAAAAAAAAAAAGAGCGTGCTATTGTTTTGTAAACTGCTTTCTCATCCGCAAGAGGTTATAAGTCAACAGACCCTCCACGCCCAAACTCTTTCAAATTGCTCTGCGTTCTCTTATGACCTTTGTTGCTAAAAAAAAGGCGTCTTAAAGGTAATTTTTCCTTCAGCCTGCGTTTTTTTGGGTTTTATTCTTTTTTTTTTTTGGGTTTTTTTTTCTTGCCACAAACAAGTACGCCTACCTTTATCTTCAGCCTAACAAAAAAACCCAGGAAAAAAAATGCAGGCTAAAGGAAAAGTTACCCGTGAGACAACTTGTTTGTGGCGACAAAGGTCAGATGAGAATGGGGAGCAGTTTGAAAGAGTTTAGGTGCGGAGGGTTGTCGTTTAGTAGAAAGCTATCAAGTTATAAACAAGGGTTATTTACCTTTTTTTAATATTTATTTTAGATTTATTTAAACAATATACTTTTAGTTTTTGATCTTATCAAATTTATATCTTCGATTAGATTTAATACATAAATTTATATCTTTGTCCAATCAATCTTCAATTTGGACCTAAAAAATTTTCAAAAATACTCTCAAATTGAAAAGCAGATAATTTTAAAAACTTAAAAAAACTTTATACTAAGGTTTTGTCTTAAAAAATGTATAAAATACCTTCAAAATTTTTGTGTGTTTTTATTTTTGTTTTTTTTTTGAAAGTTTTAATTTTTTTATCTTTTACTTAAAAATAATTTGGTCATTTTAAATGTCAAAATCATCTATTGGATCAGGTAAGGTATAGATTTATGTATTAAATCTAATATAAACGTATACATTCGATAAGATAAAAAACCAAATGTATAATTTTTGAATTAACTTAAAACAGAAGGTAGAGAAAGATAAATATCCCTATAAACAATTTCAAACTCTTTCAGATGAGAAAGCGGTTCACTTATTACTATACTCGACGGAACTAATTCAAACATTATTACATTCATTGCTCCTAATTTGAATAACTTGTGTTGTGTGTGTTGGGGGGAGGGGGTAGCAATATTTAAGGAATTATGAAAAAAAAATAATGATGAAAAACTAGGAATTAATTAGCACATTTAGAAACAAATGATGAAAAAAATAAATATGCTAATTTTCTGTTAAAGTCTTCAATTTATATAAGAAATAAGGACTTGAAAAAGTTACTAACCGTAGGGTACCTTTGTCTCTCAACTATTAGATTTGTGTAGAAAACTATCTATATGCATAAACATATTTTAATTTTTTAACATGATCATTTTATGACCAAAGTCTAATGACCAAGATCATGCATTACCGTAAAAAGACCTCACGAGCAATGCTAGAAAAGGCTATAGCACCAAAACTACCATATTCTCGTGTTAGTCGTTCAATGAACTGAAATAATGGCACCACTAAATTAATCCTAATAAACGTCGACGGCCAAATCACACCTGCCAGCGTGTTTGACAGACGTAGTACTTTTAAAACGTGGGGGAAAGCTTCTTATTTTATGGTGTAATACATTTAGTACTTCCCACTAATAAAGAAAATAATTAATCTCGCAGCATAAATCTATTAGTTCTAGTGCTTATTGTCATTTTGACTCAAATTTGTTGATCATAACCAAAACGATATATATATATATATATATATATATACCATGTATATTGTATATAAGTGTGTGCAGTTTATATATATGTGTAATATATATAAGTAGAAATATAACCCGTGTCCAAGTTAATTTTGTCATTAAAAAAAAAGAGAAGAAGAGTATCGGAATTAATAAAGGGAACACATTATTACCTCAAAATGGTGAGCTAGTGCATCCACCAAGAGTTGCGCAAATGATTGAGGAGAGTAGCGTCTCCGGACGGAGTTTCTTTCCAAGTAATTATTTAAGTAATCATTATTGCCGACGGAAAATATAAATAAAGATTTCGACAGATAGTGTGAAAAATCGTCGGGATTTTTGAAGTGTTTTCGCAACTCTGACGTTTTATTAGAAGCCGTACTGAGTTTGAACAGATCGATCTGATCTTTCATATTCAAGCATTTGCCCTGCAACCATTAATAAATGTGTGATTATTTTGTTGACTCATGTGTGAAGAATTTTTTTCATGATTAACATATATAATATATATATATATATATAGATAGATAGATATATAGGAATCTTAAGAACAAAATGGATTTAAATAAATTATAATACTTCTTAAATTTTTTTTAGGGCTGATAATGCAAATGTTTAATGCCAAATTTTTTAAAAGGAACTTGCTCTGAATGGGCCATATGTTCACATTGTAAATATGACGACAGACAATGTATTTTTCAAACTGACTTTTAATTTGAAGAATATGGTAGTTTGGGTGTATATATATTCCCAGATTATTCAATTATAAGGGGAAAAAAAATAATTGGTCAGATAGCGAAGCGTATAATTGTCGCTTGGATTGGATTCTTACATCTGCTTGTTCTATCTTTTTTTTTTTTAAATATTTCTGATAATATCATTTCATATTAAGTTAAATATATTAGTTAAAATACTTTTATTAATGTGAAAATATATTATTGGAGCATAAAAGAAGACATGAGAAAGAAGACGTGTATAATGCATTCTTATCCGATAATGCATCATCTTTTCCATATACAATATTTATTAAAATATAGGATAATTAAAAAAAATGATGATTTTTCATTGTATAATCCTATATAAATGGCGCACCAACAAACGGATCTAAACTGTGAAAACAAGGATATGAATCAACTAGTTATTCAAAGAGACAAAGTAGAAAAAGAAATTAACAAAGAAAGTTATAAAGCCAGACATGCTAATTATATAGTGTGTGTGTATATATATATGTATATCTTGATGTATCTTACATATTGGCCGCCTGTTTCTGGAAGAATCCCACAAGACCCAGATGCATAATTCAATCCAGTAAGCGCTGCAGATCCTCTTATACTCAGGTACGGAGGAGGAAATGGTAACCCAAGATATTCAGCTTTTTCATACAAAGATTCAAAAACAAAAAACAAAAAACAAAAAAAGGAAAAAAGAAAATGAAATGATCAGATCAAAAGATCAACAAAGAGAACACAGATATACAACATATATGTTCAAGAATATATATGTATATATATATATATATATATCTATATATAAGCGTGTACCTATGAAGTCGGCGACAGTTTTACCATTGGTGAATCTCCCGGTGACCCCTTGAGCAAAACTTACACCATAAGGCAAATAATTTGCCTTTGCAAGAGTTGGCAAGAGATTGTTGTTCCCACTGTCAAACAAGGAATCTCCAAAAACGTACAATGCCGGTGCAAGAGGCGCAGAATGGGTTAATCTTGAGAAGCACAAGAAAATTATAAGCCATGATGGAAGTGGAAATGCCATTTTAGTTCTCACCATGTCAGAGAAAGACAAGAGTTATATGACATGTGTATGAATGTCAGTATCTATGTATATATATATATATATATATATAAATTGTAAATGTTGTAATATAGTTCCTTAGTATTAATGTTAACAAATAAAAATAAAAAATGCTGTCAGATTGTTTATGGGGAAATCTGATGTGTGAAAGCAATCAGCTGAATATCGATGAGTGCACGTCACATGGAAACTGATTTAAAAGACAATGTTAATTTTCAATTCAAACGTGTGGACTGGAAAACTGATCGTGATGTATGGGCTGTATGGTGACGTACGTATACATGACTTGACTAGTATTGTAACCGATGTGAGAAATGTGGGAGGTTTGTTGATTAATGTTCTTTCCATGACCATATGTTTTCAGAAATAAATATTTTTTTGTCATAATCATTACCGTATAGACTCAAGAATATAATATGTTCACATTGTGCTTCTCTCTCTCTTTTTGAAGTTAACTAGGTAATTAATAATTGTAAATGGACTTAAATTTTGGTATTTTTCCCTTAAAATATGGTGTTTGAATGGCCGTGCAGGGAGGTGCGATATTTATATACATATACCATTGTTAAATTAATATTTAATTTTTTTGGTTGCAGATAATATTTGAATATTTCTATATTTTGTTTCATCCTAAGCCGCAATATCAGGTTTCTATTAAATTTGGATGTATGGTTATTAATATCTTACTTTTTTTTTTAATAGAGAAATTCATTGCAATCACTTGCAAAAAGTAATACAATCCCATACAACTGATGAAAATCTCAGCAATACAAGAAAGGAAACCTCCAATTGAGATCTAATCCATCGATAAATTCTAATAGTTCTCAAACAGGTAAACACGTGCTTGAGACGTGCTAGCGGGAAATCAATTCGGCACGCAAGGATCAAGCATTTCTTTAGCTCCTTAAACATGGCTCTTACGATCATAAGGGTATCTCAACCGATCGAAGACCAACAGATGGTGGTACCTTGACCATGACCATATCCTCCTATAATTGATGCATCTTTTCAATCCATTCGTAGGCAACTCTCACTCGCACTTGGGCCATTGTCCATTCCTCCTAGAGAAAATTCTAGAGGGCCAAAAACTTCGTCATGCAACAACCAGGATAGATTTATCCAAATGTTGTAGGAGTAAGGAAACCACCTCTGTTATTACAACTACAAAACAGACACACCAAACAGTCAAACAACACTAAACTAGCACTTAACCAGTGAGAAAATCACCAGTTTTGTTTTACAATAATAGACATTAAATAAACAAATTAAAATCTAGAAAACAATTGAAAACCTAGTGTCATGTTGGCGACCGTCAATGGAAGCTTTCCTTTTGCTAGTGATTGACACCCCCCACCTTTGCCTAGGTTGACCGGCGAGACTCCCCTGCTGCCAAAAGCCCCCCTCTCGTGCAAAGCCCCTCCCACCATGGCGTTGTCTTCTTCCCCAGCCTCTAAAATATGAGCCAACATAGCCGGCCCACCCTCCACCTCCTACTTGCATATCGAGGAGAACTATGACCTCCGTAGATCCCCACATTCCCAAAGATCAGCAATACCAACCATTAGCCCAACGAAAGAAAGGGGGGTGGCGACGCAAACTCGAAAAAGGAACCCTAAGAGAATTGAGAGAAAAGAAAAGAAATCATGATATTCACATAGAATGTTGAAAGGCTAAAAGACTTTATTAATATCTTACTTATAAACTAACAATACTGTTAGAGTATAGTGATCCGAATTTAGTTTGTTCTGATTCGAAAAGTTTACAGTGCGATAATTGTAATGAAAAATAAAAATGAGATTTTTTATGAGATCTCCGTAATAGTATAGACCGTTGTGTTTTTGGGCCGTTTAGTTTATGTTCTTTGGGCTTATAAGGTTTTATCCATACCTATAAATATGATGTATTGTGTTAGAGTTTTATCATTAGTGAATTTTTAGTCTCCCTAATGCCTCTATTATAATTTTTGAGTTTAGTAATTTTCTTCTCCTCTGCTCGTGATTTTTCCCATTTTAGATTTCCACGTAAATTCTTTACGTGTTTTTGTTTTTTGTTTTTATCGTATTATTTTCATACAAATACTAATACTACTAGTCCTATCACATAACCCTTTAGATATTTTCCCCCGATCATGAATAAAGCATAATATAAGTTGAAATAATATACTGTTATGAATATTGGCCAGGAAACTTGCAAATTTACATGACAAATAGTAAGTCTGATGCATAAAGATTACAAGGGAATGGGTCGTCTCAAAGCCGCCAATAAATAGTCACGAGCCCTCTCCTAGCTCTTATTGATTGGTAGGAAGGACGAGGAGTAGGAAAGACTATAGCATATGAGAGCTTTACATTGTAATATTTTTTGTTTTACATTGTAACATATGAAAACTTTACACTGTATAAGTTGAAACTTGGTTATCAAACACTCTTGTAAAGAGTTAGAGGAATAATGTGAAGGATTTAAATGAGGATTATAGTAATCCTTTATATTATTTGATAGAAAAAAAGGTTAAAAAGATAGATAATAGTTATTTTTTTTAATTATTATATTATCTATTTTACTTTTTCTTTTAATTTATTTTAGAGAGCATAACAGTCTTTTTAGCTTAAATATGATGAATTTGCTGAACTCTTGTGCAAAATAGTGGGCCAAAAATTCTGTCCATTCGTCTCTTCCTCCAACCAAACATATGTCCTACGGGTTTAGCTAGAGACTCACAATTTTGCCAGATTAATAGGCCGAGGCAATAAACAAATCCCTACCTGGTGTATACATAGGATATAATATATACATATGATAATAGGATTTTTTTTCTCTAGCTTTTATTTTTGGAGTTTAATTAAGCATAGGAACTACGAGTAATTATGCTGCCCGCCTATAAGTAGAACTACAAAGGTAAACTCTAAACCAGGAATCATCCTATTCCAATTCCAAAGAAATAAGATTTTAATACGGAATTTGTGCCCGGATCTCTTTCTTTTGTCTTTGAGTCTTCCTTTAGGTAGCTATGAACGGCATGAAAGTCCCCCTTCTTCTCAAGCAGAAAAACCTGAGTATTCTTATTCTAATGTCCATTAGAGCTTCTCTTTTCTTCCCGCTACTGTTTATGTCTGTTCTTCAAAATTTTTTTTTGAAGGGATGTCTGTTTTTCAGTCTTAAATTTTTGTGTATTTGTTTGTTCAACAAAATGGAACTTAGAAACTAAAACACTTGTACAAGAGTTGTAATATTAAGTCTGTTTTGAACAACCTTCTCCTTTTTTTGTTATACGAAATTATACTTTGCTTTTTTTTTTTTTTTTTTTAAATATTAGCTGTTCTTAGGATTTGAACCTAAAATCTCCCTTTCAACTCACCACATCCTTACCAGCCAAACTGGTACCACCAGTCGGCTTTACCGGTTTTCTTTCAATGACATGGTTATAATAAAGTTACTACTAACCTACTTCAAAAGTAACATTTGATTTGAGACATGATAATGAACTAAAGAGAGAGAAAGAGAGGTTTACCATGGTATTCATCATCGTATATATAAGCGTAATTTAGCAATGTAATTCACTTGGCAATGCCACCAATGATATACATGATACATCACATATATATATATATATATATATGTCAAAAGGATATTTTAGACTTTGTAAACCTTTAAAAGTTTTCAGTGAAGAAGGTAAATAAGATTCACATTTCCACAAGTAGCTTGATGTATGGAGAACACACCGACGGGTTATCATAACATTGACTTGCTGCGATTGAAGCAACAGACTCGGTAAAATGATGACCGTCCCAAAAAAAATGATCGTTGGTTCCACTGCATGGCATTAGCAGGGGAATACACCCAGAAGTCCCATTTTCAAAAGTGGTGCAACATGGATTTCTTGCATCAAGTAAGCCTATACATACATGATCACAGACAAAATAATAATAATAATAATAATAATAACAAATTAAACAAATTAACCAGCACTAAAGATGTATGATGTTATTTAAATTTACCATATTTGAAAGGATTTTGTATTGCATCATATCCGAGCCAATATGAACGACCAAGAACGAAGGTTGAGCCTTGGAGTCTAGATGTTAGATTGTTAAGCATTGGGGCAAGTCTTTGATTGAAATATTGGGCTAACTGATTTACTTCTTCCACACATTTGCTTCCCTCGTTTCTTTTTCTTCTTATCGATGGGGTGCATCCAAGGGGGCCTATTTCAAACATTATTACCTTCCTCGCTCCTAATCTGTATAACCTCTGGAAAAAATTAAAAAAGAAGAAGAAGAAGAAGAAGCAATATTAACAGAATTAGATAGAAATTAAGCATATAAACAAATGGTGGAAAAATTAATTAATGTGTTGATTTTATATGTAAATAGTAGAATAATGCTTGAAGCGGCAGTGTTCATCTAACACCACATGTTAGCGTGAGCCTCACTTTCTATTAGTTATGGTATTTGATTCCCTAAATATCTTGAAAAATAGTAACCCGTATATCTTATGTATCTCTTTAATTTATATATAGATGAGTGATATTCTATTTGCACATAAATGTGCCCTCCAAATTATAATCTATATATCTTTATTATTGTCTTTTCCTTCAATAACATGAGGTTAAAATCCATTAAAATAACATATTCATTTATACCCCAAGTCAACTATACCTAGAAACAGTTTTTTTTTTTCAAAAAATAAAGATAAAAAGTACACACATAAGCATTGCAGCAACTTTCAATGCTACTAGATAATTGTATATTCTCGATCCCAAATTTTTTGTCCAATTCTACTATACCAATCACATTATTCGTTAAAAAAATGAAATAATATTTAATTAACTTTTACGTATTTTTTATTAAATGACAAATTAGAATATGAATGGTTAAACACGAAAAATTAGAAATAAAATTTGAAACCGTATATTATGTATTTAACTGTTCTAGAGGAGCGTCCCAAATGGGTTCATGCTACAAATACGAGTCACTCTCTATTACTTGTAGAGAGTTTTTATTTTGCATGTGTATTCTTTGTATTCTTTTTTTATTCATCTTTCGTTTGGAATCAAATTTGTCAATATCATGGCTGAAATGATGCATGTATAGCTGTTTATATTCATATATTCACCAAAAAAAAAAAAAAAAAAACCTCTCTCTTTCTGTATATAAATCGCCCCTGCAAGTTAATTTTATCAGAACAAAATCAAAAAGAATATTGTAAATTAATAAAAGAGTATACACATATTATATATACCTCAAAATGAGAAGCAAGTGAATCCACCAGGAGTTGCGCAAATGATTGAGGAGAGTCGTTTTTCCGGATGGATTCTCGTTCCAGGTAATTATTTAAATAATCATTATTGCCAACAGAAACTATAAATATTGATTTTGATAGATATTTTGATAAATCATCGTCCTTTCTGTAGCGTCTTGCCAACTCTGACTTTCTAGTGATTTCAAACATATCGATCTGATCTTTTATGGTCAAGCATTTGCCCTGCAACCAATATTAATAAATGCACTACATATTATATTGATGAAGCATGTGGGAAGAATTTTACAATTAATATATATATATATATATATATATATATATTGTAAACGTAAGATCAAAGGATTTAAAGAAAAATACTAATTTTCATTTATTTAGGGTTGACAACACAAATTAATATGTTGAACTCCAAAATTTTCAAAAGGTGGTTGTTTAAACGGGCAATCTATGTTCACATTGTAAAATGGCAAGCGACGTATAATATTTTCAGACTGACTTTTAATTTGAAGAATTTGATAGTTTGTGCGCGTGCGCGCATATATATATATATATATATATATATATATATATATTTCCAAATTAATTTATTATATGAAGAAAAATATATGGTTTATCATAATATAAGGAGCAAATACTTGAAGTTGCATCCTTATCCAATCATGCACCGTCTCTTTCAAGAATATACACCATTTAATAGATTATAGAATAATTATATAGAAAATGCTAGATTTTCATTATATAACATAAATGCACCATAAAAAGACAAAAAAGAGATTAACAAACAAAAGTGCCATAGAATTGATCCATTAAAAAAATATCATAAACAATTAATGTTTAATTGATAATATTTAAATGGCATGAAATGAAATGATGTTATGATATTTTAATTGACATGATAAATGTTATAAGAGAACATAAAATAGAAAATCAAAGAAAGGATATAGGAGCAGGATGCTGTATTAAGCTAGACATGATGATTATCACGTGTTTACGCATCTGTATGTGTATCTATACACAATGTCATATGTGCATACGCGTGCATGTATGTAAATATCCTGATCTCACACTTTTACTGCCAGTTTCTGTAAGAATCCCACAAGACCCAGACGCATAATTTAATCCAGTACGCTTTGCCGGCCTTCTTGCACTCAGGTACGCAGGAGGAAATGGTAACCCAAGATATTCAGCTTTTTCATACAAAGTTCAAAAATTAAAAAATAAATAACAATAATAAGAAAAAAGAAAATGAAAGCAAGAAAATGAAATGAGCGGATCAAAGACCAACAAAGAACATATACGTGGTGTGTGTGTTTTTTCCTTATAAAAAAGTAGTGCCTCTGTGGCCCCAATCATTTCTAACAAACTATTAGGATTACAAGTGGAATGAAAAGAAAGTTGGCATACACTCTTATCAACTAGCATCTTAAGAGTCCAAAATCACATAAGTCCAAACCCTATAATGAGAATCGATTCTTAGATACTAAGAGAGAGAGTTATGTTAAGTTGTCATTCACCGTTGTGCTACCACCGGTTGTGTGTGTTTTCAAGGATATATATATATATATGTATGTATATATATGTGCGTACCTATGAAGTCCGCGATGGTTTTACCGTTGGTGAATCTTCCGGTGGCCCCTTGCTTAAAATCAGCACCATAAGGAAAAAAATTCGCCCTTGCCAGCGTTGGCAAAAAGTTGTTGTTCCCGTTGTCAAATATGGAATCTCCAAAGACGTACAACGCTGGTGCGAGATGCTTTGAGTGGGTTAATGTTGAGAACAGGTACAAGAAAATTATGAGCCATGATCCAAAAAATACCATTTTCCTCATAATTCTCACAATATTAGGGAAAGAGAATGTATTGTTACGACAGGAGTTTTGTGTGTCAGTATGTGGAGAAAAACAAATTTAGTAATGTGGAATTTGAAAAGGGCAGCGCTATATATACAAGACGTATTTTACAGTGGCGAAAGCTAGCGAATTAGTTCAGTGGGGGCGGATATATGGCAGTATTTTGTAAACTAAATAACATAAAAATGTGATAATATTTTCAAGAACTATGAAATACATATAGAGTATTTTAAGGAATAAAAACATATTTTATTGGTAGGATTTTGTCTTGAAAAGTTAGATATTTACAAAAAGAAAAGGAAAAATTGTTTGTTTTGTATACTTTTTGTATGTGATTTTAATTTTGTCTAATATTTAGTAACATACATTGTTGATAAGGATACCTTATCATAGTTTTTTTGAAATATTTTGACGTCATAAAAAAGGAATTTTTACAGTAGGAATTTTTTTTGCTATCAGTAGTAATTGTTGTTTTAGCTGTTAACATTTTGATATACAAGTGTTATTTATAATATTACAGTGTATGACACAAAACTGCTCCCACGTACATGAGACCCTTTCCGCAAGTAGTGTAAAAGGCATTTCCTACTATAAAAGTTCCCCATAAAAAAGTCATACCTTACATTTTAAATTGTATCATAGATTTTAAAATTATGCTCCATTCTTACCTTTCGTGGGATCAATTGTCATGTTAATCACAAAACAAATTTAAACTCCATTAATAAGATAAAAGATTATAATTTAACATGAATTTAAATGTGAAGGTATAAATGTAATGCAGTCTAAATTATAAGATGTCATGAAGCATATTATAAGAACTCATGAGTAAAATGAGTACAGTTGATTATACTAGAATTATAAGAATAAAATGAAAACAATAAAAGTTAGTGGAGGCATATAGGAGAATTTTAAATCTCAGTAAGGACAAAAGAAAAAAATTATCTTCTTTAGGGTTTAAATTATAATTTTAAAAGAGCCAACGGCGGCGGCAACCTTATTATGCTCTACGTACATCCACCACTGCGTATTTATACTGTAATTGTTGTAACATTGTTTTCTTTGCAAAACATACGTGTTTACTTTGATGCAAGGGAAATGAAAAGTAATGAGTGATTTTCTTTCTCTCTTGAAAACTTGTCTATTTATAAAATCAATAATAAAAGTGTTGCACCTATACAATATAAGATGAGAAAAGGGAATGTTAATCTTCATATTTTGTCAGTATTGATTTCTTATCCAAGGGAATAAATACCAAATTCACTTAGATATCTAAATTTAAAATTCAATTGTTAGTTAGGTATAGAAAATGATATTTTAGTAATTATATTGATAAAGATAATGATTTCTAAGTTAATAAACACTAGAAAGAATGAGATTGCTTCTTTTTACACTATCAAATAGATAAATAAATACAAAAAATGGAATGAATGATATTCATTTCTATAACTTTACTTTTTTTTTGCCATTCCATTATCTTTCTTATTTATATTTTTTTTACGGTCTGGTGAATATGCCCTAAGAATATTGCTAATGATCACACAAACTCTAATTTGTCTAATCTCTTGTATTAATTTGTGTTTAAAAAATTGTCATACTAAATAATAATGATATTTCATTTGTTAACAAAAAAATGACAATTTAAAATTACTAAAAAAATCGAGATTAGAGTTGGTGTGACCAATACTACTTATAGATGAATAAATAATTAAAAATAAAAATGTTCACGTCATGTTCATTGGAGGAATCTGTGTGTGAAAGCAATGTCTCAATATTGGTGAGTGCACATTATGGAAGCTGATTTAATAAGCTTTTCATATCAAATGCATGGACTGGAAAACTCATTACGCATGGGCTGTAGAGTGACAAATACACAAGTAATATTGTAACAGATACAAGATATATGGGAGATTTGTTGATATTAGTATTATTAACACTAATGATCCTTAAATTTATTTTAGGGTGCTTTTTATTTTGCTTTTAAACTTTAGAAATCACCACTTTATCCTTTAAATTTTCAAAACTCTTCACTTTGCCCCCCTGAATTTTAAAAATTTTCATTTTATCCTTAAACTTTAAAAGCTCTTCATTTTATCTCTTATTTTTCAATTTTTCATTCAAATATATAAAATTAAGCCCATGTGATTTGCATATGAGTTAGATGTAAAGGAAAAAATAAGATCTTATCACTTCTAATTATTGTTTCACGTTTATACTCTCACTTGAAGCCTTTGTTTTTGTTTTTATCTAAATTCCTATTTAGGAATAGTTTGCATACATATTTGTTTTAAACTCCCATTTAGGAAGGATTTGCCGATATCTCCTCATTTTTAATGTGTAGCTCATCTTCGTTAGTATTTAAATTTAGATATCGACAAACAAAATCGACTTTTCAAATGAGTTACACATTAAAATGAGAAGAAATATGTAGGCAAATCTTTCCTAAATAAGAGTCCTGATAAAAAAAAACATTAACAATAGTGCAAACGTGAAACAAAACTGAAGAATAATAAAATCTCATTTTGCCCTTATAGGTGACCCATATGCAAATCATATGGGCTTAATTTTGTCCATTTGAACAGAAAATTGAAAGAGACAAAGTGAGGATCTTTAAAAATTCAGGAGCAAAATAGTGATGTTAATAATTTAGGGGGTTCAAGAGGTAAATAATGATTTTAAAGTCTAAGAGGTAAAGTAAAGGATACCTTAAAGTTTAAAGGCTATTAATGTTAATAACCCCTTCATATTAATATTACTATGCGTTTTAAGGTTGACTTGTTGTGTAATAATTGGTTAATGGCCGTAAATTTTTGGTATTTGAATGGCCATTCAAGGAGGTGCTATATATAAATATATCATTAATATTACAAGTTTCTTGATTGCAGACAATATTTGATTTTTTGATTGCTAGATTTTTGTTTAATTATTTATTGTATTTTTTTGGTCAAAACTGTAACAAGATCAGTTTTTATATTAAATTTCAATGTATGGTTAATATTCGACTAATAAACTAATAATACTGCTAGTGCTATCGCATAATTACCCTTTACATCTTTTTTCCATCTGTCATCAATAAAGGATAATATCAGTCAAATAATATTAATTTGACGAATTGGGGGCAACTCGCAAACTTGTAAGACAATTTCTTCACTTATATATTTATATACATATATACATACCTGCATATCATAACTATAGAAAGCGGAAAGGTTTTTCTCCACTCTCAACCAAAACGACAACATTTTGGTTGAAATTAAGGTTCTTTTTAATCCTTTTATTCTGTTTTTCTTTCCTTTTTAAGTCCTTCCTCTCTCTCTCATATATGCATTCATAGTTAAAGATATATTTTCTCTAACCTTATCTAATACAAAATTTTTCAAACGTATCCCATAAATATTTTAGCGTCTAATTTTATCATTAATAATTTTTCTTTAAATCTACTCTACTTAAAATTTTTTATAATACCCTAAGAATCTCACAAATTTTTTTATAATACCCTAAGAATCTCACAAAATTTCCCATAAGAGCTTGTTATGCTTTCAAACACCGTTGCATGCGGAAGGCGCATGTGATCTCATTCGATCCACTCATTTCTCACATTGCGACAATGCTTGTATGATGGCAGAAGTACACCCCTAACAAACAATGCTCCTTCCTTTGATTGGAGAGAAAGAAAATAAAAAAACTACATGGTCAAACTATGTAATCAATTAAAAAATTAGATTGTTAGAAAGAACCATTAAAACTAACAGTTTTGGCTTAAGAACTGTAACGTGTTAGAACTTTATAATGGAACAATTTTTTGCTTTCTACTGTAGCATATAAGAGCTTTACATTGTTCACAATTGTAACTGATAGTTTCAATCGTTCTTTTAAATGACCTATACATTCACATTTACACTTACATATATATATATATACATAATAATAATAATAATAATAATAATAATAATAATAATAATAATAATAATAATAAGTTCTAATTTGACTAAAACAAATATTTTCTCTTACACACTTCTATTGAAGTGGTGTCATTTGAAGGCATTTTTTGTAAATTTTTTAAAGTATATTGGGCATTTTTAAATGGGTATTTAGAATTTGACTTTCATAGTAATTAATAACCTGTTTGGTTTATAGAATACAAACATTTAAATTGTGTTTCGAATTACCTATGAACTAAACAACGGTTAAGTTTCTACTATAACGGCTTTCATGAAAATTTAATCCAAATTGAAGTTAATTTCTATATCTCTTTTATGATGAGAGGCATGTTGATTTTAATGTAATTCAGAGTTGGAATTCAATTTTTGTTAATTTTAGTTGAGAAATATGTTATAATCATATTAAAACTCAAAATTCAATTCTTAACTTTGATTACATTGAAATTCCAATAACTGCATGCAAAATGTTTTTCTTGTCGCCAAAGAATGTGATGCAGCTTGTGGATGAAGTTGGGGTCGGGTCGTTGGCAACAAGCATCTTGGATAAATTAGGACAATCGAATTTAGCTAAAATGAAATGATCGTGGGGACAATAAAGCTATACGATTTAACCTCTCCCACTAGCTTTCGGTAGAAATTAATCCATCACCATTACTTTCACCTGTTTTTTATTAAATTAAACTTCTAAAATGGGCAATAAAGATAACAAATATAAGGATGTATAACTAAGGATGTCAATTCATGTCAGGTCAGGTTTTTCTCGACCCCTTCCACGTCCACATTTATCCGCCCCATTTAATAGACAGGGCGGGTCGAAACCTAGTGGGACGTTGGGGTACCCGCCCCATCCCACCAGTAAAAACAAGTCAACAGAGTAGCAGTCACATACACAAAGAGAGAGCAGATATTCTGCTTCCGCTGCTTCGGTTAGTGTAAAAGAATAGCGCAATGAACTCAGCAAATTGCCAATTTTAGAGGCTATAATTAGAAAACTTTTAAACTGAATATAAAATCTACTTATATTAGTCTAAAAAAGTTACTTCAATAATTAAAAAATGAATCCAAAGACCTGTATATTAAGAGAATGCGTAGAACATGTAGGCAAATATAGACATCATCAAATAGCCTAAATTGTAAGTGCAAAACAATAAAGTTTTCTAAATAATAAAGTTTTTCGTAAGGGACAATCTGTAAGGAACTTTATAAAGCCCTTCAAATGGGGGAAAAAAAAAGCACAATCCGACACCCAAATCCTAGAGCGGGTCCCCAATCACCAGAAACACAAGTTGTTCCCATTTGCTCAACTCCACTGAATATGGTTCTAATTGATCATCCACATCAGGGTCATCCTGGCTCAAAGTGCCTCTAGTTGAAGCTGTAAAACAAACTAAGACAAGAATGTTATTTACCAGTAATTGTTTTGAAGTGTAAGATGAAAAAAAAAAAAATACAATAACTATAAAATTTACCTTCTCCCTCGCCCCATAACCAATCTTGAGTACAGGTTAAGGCTTCTAATGTTTTTGGATGAAGTTTAGCTCGTTGTAGACCTCGATATCTGCCACTAGTACTGAATGTAGATTCTGAAGCAACGGGGGTAATAGGAACAGTCAAGATATCTTTAGCAAAACGGCTCAAAATAGGATACTTGATTCCAGTTGTTTTCTAAAAATTCAAAATATCAAAGATAGGCTCTCTTAGAAAGGCAGCCTCCTCCGAGTACATATCTAGCTCAGATTTTTTTGGTTGACTCTTTGAGGTATGTTGACATACATATCATAATCTGCCATGGAATCAACAAAAGCCACACAAGAAAGATCTGATGAAGAGGTGGCTGCACTATGATGGTAATGAACTTTGTCTACTTAGAAGACCGGAATTAGCTAGTACTCTTTCACCAAATCATAACAAATCTGACGAATGCTACTTATTTTTTGAGAAGCCTCGTCTCTGCACAACCGAGGAAACAAATACTCAATCAATTTAAACTCGCCCCTTGGATCTAAAATAGTTGGCACGGCCATTACTCCGTGAACTTCCATCTAATATTTGTCAAATTTCTCATCATTGTACTTGCCATGTTCCTCACATTAGGGTGATCTTGTGAATCCATCCATTGTTGAATTCACTTTTATCTCACAAATCTTTGGGTAAAATAGATTCACTGTGGGGTAGTTGGTTCCAGAAAACAACTTAGTCACTTGATAAAATAAACGCAATTTCTCACACAAATCTGCTGCCAATGTCCAATTATCCTCAGAAGGCAAAGACTTGTAATGAGAATCCCGAAGCTTTAGACGCCCAAAACAACCTTTGCATATCAATGCAACACTAAGCATTATGTATGTTGAGTTCCATTTGGTCAGACAATCTATAGCAAGCTTTTTTGTACTTTGTATCTTCATCTATTGAGCAACTTCCTCAAATTTTTCCGTTCTTTTTGGTGTCGTAGACCAATATGAAACACGTTATCGATGTTCTCAATTCCGTCCTTAAATATAGGTAAGCCATCCTTCGTAACCAGATTCAAGATGTAAGCAGAACAACACATATGTTATAGCTTCCCATCCAATAGTAGCGAATCGGCAGCCATCTTCTCCTTCACACACGGGATCATGGCATTATTTGCAGTGCAATTGTCCACCGTCAATGTAGACAATTTTTGATCCACATTCCAATCCATCAGGCAATCAACCAATACATTACTTAGCGATAGGGCATCACATGGAGATGGCACACACTTAAAAAACAAGAAACACGATCGCAAAACCCAAGAGTCATCGATATAATAAGCTGTCATAGTCATGTACCCTCTTTTTTGGTTGTTTGAAGTTCACATATCTGTAGTGACGGCAACCCTACTTGCATTTTTTTCTATCACCTTTATTGACTTCTCCTTTTTCTCCTCATAGATCTTCAAAATATCACTTCGAATTGTATTCCTCGACATCAATTTAAACACGGGATAAGCAGCATGAAAAGCCTCAATGAATTCTTCATGTTCTACCATCTTCGGTAGATACTCGTGCAAAATTATCATATGTGCTATCTTCTTCCTTATCAATTCAAAATCAAAGTTGAATCCAGAAATTTTAGGGCTCCTTTCTTCGAGTTGTCTTGAACTTGTGTCTCCTTTATTCTTAGGGCATCTCTTTACATGCTGCCACAAGTTTGAAGTACCACTTTGTTGTCCCGCAATCCACTAGCAGTGGGTCAAACGGTCTGCCCCGCCCTACTGACATGCGTATTTGAGATTATTTGGGTTGCATGAAAGATCGGCTGGTGATGAATTGCGCTCATTTTTTAAACATTGAGCGTTTCAAATGAGCATTTAGTGTTTTAATTGTATAACAATTAATAACATGTTTGGTTGCTAGGCTTGAATAGAGAATCAAATTTTGTAAGGAAAAGCATTGTAGCAAGATGTTTTAAACAGTATTTTAAATCTATATATGAACCAGACGGGAACTGAGTTTATGCTATAAAAATTTCAAAAAAAAAATTAATTTAACTTATAGTTGATTTCATTTTTTTTTTCATGATAAACACATTAATTTTAAGGTAATCACAATTGACTTTTTGTTCATTATAATTGAGAAATATATCATAACTATTTTAATACATTTGAGAACTATAACTAATTCCTCTTCTAGCATGTTTACTAAACTTAGATATATAAATTTTTATCAATACCACTATTAAAGTTGTTCTTTTTTAATTAATTAATCATTCTTTTATAAAATCAAATTTATTAAAGATTTATAACTAAATTTGGCATCTCTTTAACCAAGAATCAATACTAAAATATGCGACTGTCATTTTTTTTTTTAAATCAATCACTGGCTAGGTTATCTAGCTGAGAAGGTGACATGATAAGTTGCTTAGAAAAGTGGTGGTAATATAAACAATAACTAGCAAGTACCTATCTAGCTAAAGTTGCTTAGGTGTTATCTATTATAATCATATTAAAAATAACAATTAACAAAACAATAAAGTCAAGAACACTTGACAATACAATGAAAATGACTCTTTTTTTTTTTCTTTTTTCGTGGAGACCTGCCCCCTTAATACGGTAGGGATCTGGATTGTTAATGGGGTTTCAGGTGGAAACAGGAAAACGTCTTATCCCAAGTCGGCACAGAGACGACGAAAACACCATCCACCCCACCCTCGCTCTAATATGCATATTTAAGAAAAAAAAAATCTACATATTATTATTTTTTAACATCTGTTTAGCATTAATCCTAGCTCTAATTAATATTCTCTACAAATATATTGTTGAGATTAAGTATGTTTTGTGACAACATTGAATAGGTATACGAGTTAAGATGAATCTCCAACTCTTATTTTTTTCTTTTTTGAATTTATCAAAATTTTCGTTGGTGATAAATATTATTGCAAAAATTGGGGCGGGTATGAGGGAGGTCCTGCAATGAGATTTCTTCGATCTCGTTTCCGCCTTTTTCTTAAGCGGGGATAGGGATTGGTATACGGATGGCGTTGGGAAACAGGAAAGGATTCCCCGGCCTTGCCCCGCCTTATTGCCACCTATACGAGCGCGCATGTGCACTTATATGCACACACGATCTATAATATGGAATTCCCATGACACTATTATCACCTTAAACGACATGGAATTTAACAAACGATATATAAAAGGGTGTTTGAAAGAGTGGTGGGAACCAGTGGTTAGAACCACTTTTACTATAGCATTGAGAGCTTTACACTGTAGCAAATTTTTTTATTGTTACTATAACATGTGAGAGCTTTACATTATTCATAGCTGAATTTGTGGCAGGAACTGCGTGGTTAGAACCACTGTCAAACATGGGGTAAATCATCCAAGAAAACAACGATAGATTTTTCTAGGACAACTGCATGAAAATTGAAAGGTGAAAATGAACCCCAAATGAAATGTTTTTTTTTTTTGTTACGAAGCAAGGAGAACAATATCCCAATTTTTTGTTTTTTTTTTTTGTTTGGAAGGGAACAATATCCCATTCTACGCAACAAATAAAAGATACTGTCAAAAAAATAATAATAATAAACGACTTGTTTCATAACACTGTACAGTTTGAACGACGTCAACCAAAAACCATTACATTTTTTCAAAAATATGTGAATGACGCGTTGTTTATAGTTAAGAAAACAACTCCTTTGTGTACTGTTTAGGGTTAATGGTCAATTTTTCGGAATAAAAAAGATTAGACGATAACTTGACATAACTTTTCCGCCAAATAAAAAAAGATTAAACGACAAGTTGATTACGCTCTAAAGAAAAAAAACGACATCAGTATATTTTACCACTAGAAAGAACATCCCGTTTGTGTTTGCTTAAGGAACGTCACCTTGGTTTCAGTTTAAGGACATGTTCTTTAGTGCATATGATTAAACCTCATGTTGTTTAATGGTCTACTTAAAACGATATGTCGTTGTGTTGTCAAAGAACGACATCAAATTCAACGTGTCGGTCTTACCTTCCAGGTCTTGTGTTTGACATAGATGCGACTTCTTGTTTTTTTCTCTTAGGTGCGTTGAATTTTTTCCATTAATGCATCAATATAAAGTTATAGAGTTTCTAAAGGATTAAATTTTTAATTTATATTCTTTTGGAGTTTAGTAGAACTATGTATCCAATTAATGTCCTTTAAAAAAATGTATCCAATTAATAAAAGAACAAAATTATAAAAATAAAACACTAAACGTTAAAATTAGTCATCACAATTTTTTTTTCCTAAAATTGCCCTTGTTTCCAATTGTAATCTATAAATAAATTTGTACATTTGTTAGTCATTGAAACCAATGAGTCTTTAAGAGCAAGTAAAACTTTTACGGGAGAGAAGTAAATAAATGGGGGCTATACTTTTGAAAAAGAAAAAATTCAAATATCATAATGTTAAATGATCATACATTGAAAGAAAATTTCTTTAAATATAGCACATTTCAGAGGAAATATTTTTATTTGTACAGGCAGATTAGAGAAATAACTCGGGAGTATATATGAGAATATAATATATAAGAGTGCTCCAAGAAAAAGTTGTTTAAGTAGGACACATGTGAGAAAAAAAAATATTTTAAGTGTGGCAGTGAAAAAAATATTTACAAGGGTTTTAGAGAACTTAAAGAAAGATATTAAGTATGGGACATATTTGATAAAAGTTAACTCAATAGGGAAAAGAAAAATGTTTTTTTTAAAGAAAAAAAAGGAAGAAAGATGGACCAAAATATACGATTCAATTAACATATATGTTTTGATCGAATAATATGTATGTGTATAAATAATTAGGTGGAGCATATTTAAAAATATAGAATTTGGTTGGGACAAATAAGATTGAAAATTTCTTAGGGGATGGTAAAAGAAGGAAAAAGATGTTTAGTTTAAGTTTGGAGCACATTTTAAAATAATTATTGCAATAAAGCAATCATGAAAGAAATTGTATTTTATGAATGCCACATTTGATAACTAGTTAAATAGGGCAACAAAAAAAATTTATCTACAAGGGCCATACATTTAAAAAAAAAATTAAAGGACTGAAAAAACATTTAATATGGGGCACATTTGATAAAAATTATTTGACTGTGAGCATAATAGATAAAAAATTATTTAAACATGATATACTCAATTTTTTTTTTTTTAAAGAATAGATAGACCAAGATATGACACACAAGAACCATAAAGTATTTTAAATAAAATACATTTATTTTTAAGGAAAAACAAGGAACAAAAAGACCAAAAATATATTTTAGAAAGAAAGAAAGAAGGAGGACAATTTCATTAGAATAGCGTCCAACAAGTTTTTGTCTCCCTAGAGCATACGATGATGCGCGAATTAAGTGTAGGATAACCGCTAGACTATACATGTAACTATGACATGTTTTTTTTTTTTTTAAGGAAAGAATGCAAAGTGGTTCGTTCCATGGAATTCTTATAAAAGTGCTTCTCTGCCATTACCTTACAACAAATTCCAAATTGTATGTATTTATATAATATAAAATACCGGCTAACTTGCTTTTATGCGGTTTCTGTTTTTACTAGGGCCTAATTTGTTGTCGAGTTTTTCATTGAGAAATGAAGCATATGTTTAAGAAAGTGATTTGAATAGTTATGTTTTAAATTTTTTTTTTTTATATATTTTGTGAAATAAAATACGATAGAAAAAATAGTCTTAACGGAACGCAAAGTCGTTTTATGATATTCTAACAACATGTTATTCGTCATACTAGGACAAACGACGTGAATATTAAAAACTGCACGTCGTTTAATTAGATTTACTCTCCTCTTCATGTCATAATTGTAATTTTGTACATTTAATCAATATAAATATACGAATATTATAATCCACCGAAAAGGCAATAATTTCTACCGCTAAGTATACATTCTTTCTAGTTATTAAGTTATTATGATAATAGTGTTAGCAAAAAACGATAATCGTTGCGTTAAATTGATCTTTAGCATCTCTCTAATTAGGTGGGCCATCATGAAGTAAACTGCGTCATCCACATAATGACAAACGTTGTAAAATTGATGGATTTGTCACCATCGTTTAATTTATGTACACCTGCCTAATTCAAGTATTATTGAATAAAATAATAATTGAGGGTCCATTATAATGCAATAATTCCATTGCTTCTAACTTCTATGTGATATTGATTTGTCCCATATTGCTACATAGCAAAATAATGCCTGTAATTGATCCCATTAAAGGAAGTGTTTAAAAGGCAGTAAAAAAGTAAAATATATGTTAGATACGTTTTTTTTTTTTTTTTTCCAAATTTTCTCTGTTGCTATAATTTCACGTTCTAATGTAAAAAGATAAAAAGTTTTGTGCAAAACAAAAAAGAGACGAGCTAGTTGCATTGTTTATTGAGAAGTGTTTGACATGCGAAAGTTTTATATTATATTATATTTTTGTTTTATATTATAGCACAGTTCAAACTAATAAATTTAAACTCATATCTTGAATACAAGGCAAACTTAAAAGGATTGGATTTAAGGTGGTTTGCATTTTGCATGGTAAATAATTTGACAATTTTTTTCAAGTTTTATTATTTAACATAGGAGTCGTTCCCAAATCAAGATGCTTTTTACCATTTTCAAGCCACCCTACAATTTGAACACATTTGAAAAATATGAACTTTTTATTTAGGCTGCTATCCGCTTGCTAATATTGCAAGTTAAAAGAACAATTCGGTGGCGGGCGATTGAAAAACTTATTTATATTACTATTTCACTATAGAGAACAAATTTTGGAATCTTGTGTCTAAGGTTTATAATATTAAAATGGCAATATGATGTTTAAAAAACATCAATCTAATATCCGAGAATCTTTTCTTAGACATGAAATGTTTATTTTACTACACTAATTGATTAACTAGAAACCAATTATTTTAAAAAGATTTTTGAAAACATAATAATAATAATAATAATAATAATAATAATAACAACAACAACAACAACAATAATAATAATATTTTAGCACTCCTTTATTTTTTTAGTAATATGATCATAGAATTTTTTACTCTGAGAATAGCATCCCCTAACTCTAAAAATGCGTAGAAAACCGTCATAAAAATTTTAAAATACACAGCATATTAAATATATTTTTTACTCTTTAATATATTGTCCCATTTCACCACGATATTTTGTGTCTATGTCTAATTTACTTCTGTTAGAAAACTTGCTACAAGTATCGTAAAAAAAAGCATCTTTGGAGCTAAGTTGCACCAAAGTTTTCAATTTCGACACTCTATTTATAATTTTAACTAACTATTGTAAATTACTTTTGAATTGGTGAAGGCATTAAATTTTGGATAAAAACACACTCGCGCATATAACGCGTGACACGTTCATTCGTGATATGAAATTTCAGTCACCATCTATAAACAAGCTCATGTGATGTGTATGAAAGCGTTTAGCATCTAAATTTTAAGAGCCATCATGGATTTGGCCGTGTTACTTTATTAAAGTTGTGTGCTTATAAAAATGCTAAAATGTGTAAGAGATAAAAGTGTTAAATAAGAAGAACATATATTCTACAGGTGCTAATATTATCTCTACCTACAAATGAAAGTAGACATTAATCGAGTCACTCAACAACGGTAAGAGGTGAAGTCTAAAGAGGAGTTGGCATTAACCTAATCCACCAACCAACTCATTTATCCAATCCACTAAAACCCCAACAATCTAAACCCAAAATGCCATTATTGAAACTACTTCCATTTCACAAGATTTTTTTATTTTTTATTTTTTTGCCTCTCTCTCCTCTTCAAACAACATCAATATAACCCAAAAAAATGAAAATGAAAATATCAAAATTTTTACCCAAAGGCTCAAAGTAAAGAACCAGAGTTATTTGGACAGTATATCACTTTTTTAATACTTTTTTTTCCTTTGATTTATGTTATTTCTCTTGTTTAAAATGGCCAAAATATTTTTAGATAATACATATTTGTTTAACCTTAACCAAAATACTTAAAGAACAATTGTTTATTTGTATTTCATGAAAGTCGATGTTTCAAGCTTTCTCATGGACTTAAGTAAACGCAAAGAACCAACTCCATCTTGATGACCTAATAATATCCCAAAATGAAATTGGATATTTTTCTTAATTATAAGCTTTGAGGATTGAAAACATCTTCATGTGTAATTTTGATATTTAAACAAAGCAAACAACAAAAAGGAAATCTTAAATTCGTTGTATTTGAATGGAAGGAGGGATGGAGATAAGGCCCATGGGTTTGATTAAAGAGACGAGGATAGGAGCGGTGAAAGGAGTGAGTCTTTCTGAACTAACCCTTTTATTAAAGAAGAAAAATTCTTAAAGATATCCAATAATGTTCAACATCATAACTAGTAAAAAGTATCATTTAAAAGGATTCAAACAATCCAACACCATAAGTAGTAAAAAGTATAATTTAGAAGGATTCAAACAATCTACCGCATTCAAATTTTAAAATCATTATTCTACCTTCTAATAAATTTAAAAATAGTAAAGTGGATAAGATAATAATCATACATATGACTATAACTTATTCTTTCAAACTCTCCCCTATCAAACAACACCAAACCTAAGGGTCTATTTAGTATTGCTTTTAGAGGTTGTTTTTAGCTTTTGAAACTATCTATGACCCCCAATAGTTAATTAAGATGTTTGGTAAACACTGTTATTTAGTCAAGTTGTTTTTAAAGACTATTTTCTGACAATAAATTTGAGAAGCATATTAGGGGTTTTTTTTTACACTAACTTTTACTATCATAACTTTTAAGCTAACCTTAATAATAATACATAACTCCTAATCTACTCATTTTTCATAACAAATTAAAAATATTAAATAATAAAAATAACATTATAGCTTTTTAGTAATTTTAATGCACAAACTATGACACAATAATTTTATACTTAGTTTATCAAACACCTATAACTCTATTTTTTTTATTCACAACAGCTTGAAAAAAGTTACCTTAATCCACAATATATTAAACAACAACATACAAAAACAAACAATACCAAACTAGTCCCGGCGTCTTAATAACTTTAGACAAGTCAAGAATACCATTGTTCACCTTGACGAAGTCATCAAGGAGTCATTGGCCCATTTTCAATAATTATAAAAAAAAAGAAAAAGAAAAATTCCCTAAAAAAAAAAGAGAGAAACAAATAGAGAACACATTGGCCAATGGCAATACGTTAACATAATGTAACAAATTGCGCTTCTGCTTTCTTTTATTCTTATTCCATTTCCCCTCGAAAAAGCCTCCAGATAGGACAACGCTTTTTCTTTTTTAGGACGGTAGTTTTCTCTCTCTCTCTC
>CAMOHE010053018.1:0-68942 GCA_946598075.1 Artocarpus hirsutus | reverse complement strand
CCTGCCGATCGAGTTTGGCTTGCCGAAGTCACAGGATCGGCCTGCCGAACCGTGTAAGAAATTTTGACCATGTGTTTTTATGAATTATTATTTGATGAGACAAACTATTTAAAGAATGTTTATAAATGAGTAATATATTGATGAATATTTATATGTATATAAAAAAAATTCATGGATCTTAGGTTATGTTTTCAAATTACCTTTTCATTAAATAGTTTATCTTATAAATAAAAGTATTACGAAACAAATGTAACGACATCTGTGACGTCTGTAAAAAGGGGCGTTACAGATATACGTGGACTCTAAACTGCCGAGAGCAATAAAATAATAGGAAAAAAAATTTAAACATCTAAAATTTATAATTGTTCACCTTTAATGTAAGACCTGCGCCCACTTTCGACTACTGTATAAATTCACCAACAAAAAACAATTATAAAAAATAACACATACCTCTTAGGTTCATTGTATTTCCTCTAACCTCTCTCTTGATCCTAAAAATGATTTCCCCTTAAGAAAAACTTAGACAATAATTAAACTCACAACCTAATTTAATTTAAAATAATACATGCATGCATGCATCCATACATACATAATATTAATATGAAATAAGGAGAAAATGACATCGAACCCAATCTCGGTGAAGGTTATATTATATCGTGAACTCAAATGTATTGGTTTTAATGGAACCGAATGCCATACAGTTTCTGAGTATCAAATTCCATGATTAAGAATAAGATTTAATACCTTTACACAGCTTTTTTATTCAATGAGGAAAAAATATATTTTTACTTTTTCACTAAGAGAGAGAAAAAGAAATATATATATATATATATATATATATATATAGCTGCCAATTCATTGCCAGTATAAGTCTGATTATAATACAATGAAAAAGTTTAATATAAGAACACATCAATAAAATCTTTCTGATCACAAATATATTTACACCCTCCAAGTTTCTTGGAATACACGCTATCTAAGACACTTTACAATTCATTTAATTAGAGTATACGAACTTCAATTAATCTATTAAGCTTCCGATCAGCCAGCTTGACTCAAGATATCCACAATCATTCGATAGTATATATCACACAAGATAGAGATTAGCTAGGAATTTAATTTGCCATAACATATTACAAAAGTACACACAACTCCAAAAGGACATAACCAAACATATATATATATATATATATATATTTGTATGTATGTATGTATATAAGAAGATCAAGCCGTATTTCTGGGAGGAACACTATAGGCCGTGTCCAATGCCGACCCCTTTGTAGAGTTCCGCTGCTTCTCTGCTATTCATAATAACATGGTCATGACCATTAGTGGCCGGTAATTTCTTCTAACCCTCATGTTGATCATGATGATCGTCTGCTAATTGATCATGATGATCAGTATGTTTGATCATGATGTGGTGACCCCTTCTTGGCCGTGTTAACTTCACCCGATTTTTGCGGGTCATCATAGGAGGGAGAAGAAGGAGGATGATCAGGAGGATGAGGACGAGGGACGAGATTATGGCTGGGTTTAGGACGATGAAAACAATCACAACACCTCCGAATTAGATTTCCCATCTTATTGTGTACAAAGAACACAGGATGATCAGGAGGACGAGGACGAGGGACGAAACATTGGCTGGGTTTAGGACGATGAAAACAATCACAACACCTCCGAATTAGATTTCCCATCTTATTGTGTACAAAGAACACAGGATGATCAGGAGGACGAGGACGAGGGACGAAACATTGGCTGGGTTTAGGACGATGAAAACAATCACAACACCTCCGAATTAGATTTCCCATCTTATTGTGTACAAAGAACACACTAAAACCTGTTTTGTAGAAGAAAACATATATGTTGCTCTGTTAGAGGAATAATTTCCCACTTTATTCCCACGGGTTTTTTTTTTCTCAAAAGACGGATTTTTTATTAATTAAATCTTGTAATATTTTTTTCTAGTGGTGCATATAAGACACGAACACGTGGGTCTTCATGAAGCCGTCCTTTCCTAGAGTTGGCAACAGTAAAAGTATAAATGTGCTAAAAGATCTAAGTTGGTGTTGTTTGTCTAGAGTATATAAATTTTTGTAACAAAAAAATACTGTAGAGAAAGAAAATATTTGAACCAAAATTTCTTGGTTCAAACCTACAAATGATTACTTACGACTTTAGAAGTTGCGTATTTCACCTCATAGTTTATTCAAAAAGGAGGTAATATTATTGTTGTAGTTCTAACCAACGTAAAGTGTCCATCATTGGTATCAGATCCCTTAAGTAGTGGAATTAATTTAAATCTGCTTTTATATGCTTGTAGATTACAAGATGGGGACAAAGTCAAAAAGTAGCATATTGTTTGGTTCCTTCCGTCCGTCTCATCAAAATGAACAAGTGTTCATAATCAAACTATATAGTAGTCACTAGTGATTGTAATTACGGATAAGGACATGCCAGTAACGGATCTAATCAGCCGTAGATTGGCTTGTGCATATTATCTTTTTAATAATTGATAGAGAGAAGATAACTAGCAGATTAATTGGCTTGTGCATATTATCTTTTTAAATAATTGATAGAGAGGGAATATAACTAATATAAAAAAAATACTTTCTAAAAAGGTCGGTTTAATTGGTAATCTATTTCTTTTTCCTTTTTAACCCTTTTGAGCACATCACAAGAAGACGTTTATTTCTTCAAAAGGCCTACTATAGACTTTCTTACAAAGTGTGTGTACTTCATTATTGTTGTAAATAATGCCTTTTAGTGATGTAAAAATGTTGATCCTTTGATTTGAAGAACATGATAATCCATTTGAAAACATAGTTAGAACCACATATTGTAGTTCTAACTAATATTTAGTTTAAATTTTATAAGATAAAATACTATAGTAATTTTAATTAGAGCCGCATAAGAGGCTAGCATATGTGATGTCGTTCACATAACTTGCACCTCTTTTATCCCCGATCCAAAACGACATCTCCTTTACATTGAATGACAAAGTGGTATGGGATTACATGATCATCATGCGATAATAAAGGAGTTCCATTGAAAAAAAATGGAATATATTGAAGATCTTCTTTCGCCCTTAGGCAAAAAAAATGTGGAAATAATTTACCATGATTATCCAAAAGTGATAATGGCGGCGTAGAGGTATAGAGTATACTCTCGAAAAGCTTGTTTTTTTAGAACTTTAAGTCCATGATCTTTATATGGTCATTTGAGACGTTCAATTAATTGCGCACTTAAGATTAACATAATAAAATAGCTAGAACAGGGAAATTAAACTAGGACAAATTAACATAGCGCACGCATGAGATATAAAAAGTAGCTAATTTTTTTTTTTTATTTATAACAAGGCGAAGCATATATTACAACACACATGTATATGTGTGTGTATATATATATCAAGTTATATAAGCAGCTCAGTATATTGCTTCTCTAATCCAAAGACTATAAGGTAAATACATGATACAACTAGAGACAAGGGCGGAGCTATTAATGAACGAGGGTCGACGACCACCTCAACTGAACTTTTTTTCAATATTGTATATAAAATTTTATAAAAATTATATTCTGCCCTTTAAAATTATACTCCGTCCTCTTGAAATTATGTTCCATCCTTCTTAAAGTTTTATATTTTCTTTCCTTTAATTTTTCTTAACTATGCTTGTATACGCTTAGCCCCTACCCCAGAGGTAATTGCGATAGTGTGTGTATATATATGTATATGTATATATACTATATGAGATAACCTATCTAGTTACTATAACGTGGCCGACCTTGAGATTTCTTGGGATTGCCACCGTGTTCTGCAATGATAAGCGGGCCATAGCGCTCAGCTGCCTCGTCGCAATTCATGATATTGTTTGAGGGCTTTTCCTTCTGAGGAGGAAGGGGCTTGATCAACATAGTCCATGTTGTTTGGTTGCAGGTATAAGTATTGCCCTTGAGTGGGATAACCATGGGCAGGAATAGGGACATGAGGACAAATAAAAGAACTTATGAAGATAAATATTATTTAGTTCTACACAAAATGATCTAGTACTAGATCTTTTTTATTTGCTTAATTTCTTGGGATAAGGTTTTTGTCCCGGCCAAATCCACTATTTATAGAATTCACGCGAAGCTCCTAGTGCTTAGTTTTATGGGTTCCCGGCCCCAAGAGGAATTTGCGATTCTATGTTCTTATGCACTGAAACAGTAATTTTTTTATTTGGCCCATTACTTGGAAGCTTTGTGGTAACAAACGATGCTTCCTAGTATATTAGCTAGTATATATGTGTGTGTGTGTGTGTGTGTATACATATATATATTTCTGTATATCACCTGTGTTATGAATGGTCCAATATTTTTAAGCCAAGCAAAGTTGATGAGTATATCAAATCTTGAGAATCCTGAAGCAAAATACTAAAAAACTAGTAATATCGAGATCCAGGAAAAATATATATATAATACACACACATAGGACGATCAATTTGAGAGACCATTTTTATGTTATTGTTTTTTTAATTTACCACTACTATAAGAAAATTTGAAACATGTTATTTTTAAAGGCTATAAAGACATAATTAATCATGAATATTTTAGATTAATATTGAAAAACATGCAGTGTTATTTTAAGAGTTTTTTAGACTTTTTATACCAAAAAAGAAAGAAAAAATAGTTGAACAAAATAATGATAGTAAAAAAGTGGTATATTATCTAATTTACTCCATGTATAAAAGCATCAAGTTTGGGTCCAAAATGACTCAAGCTCATTATGTCTTTAACAAGCTAGTGTTTTAGCTAGACTGAAGTTATAATTTGTTACCATGCGAGTTCATTGCATAAGTGATATATTGTTCAACAAAATCCCTCAGAAAAAAAAAATCAAATATAGTGACACCAATTCATTGTAAATACACAATTTTGTATATGCAAGGAAATGTATAGTCTTTCTCAAAATAAATAAATAACTAAATAAAGGAAATGTATAGTCGTTTGTCCACACATAAACCAATGGATTATTTACCTTTTTGATACTTTGTATGATAGGTTTATTTAAATATTATGCCTTAAATTTTAATCTTATTAAATTTAAACCTTTAAATTAATTTGAATACATAAATTCATACCTCTTTTTCTGTCAATCTTTAATTTTTAACCTAACAAATTGTCCAAAATACCCTCAAACAAAAAATATAAACCTTAAAAAATTAAAAAAACACTTTAAACTAAAGATTTTAACCTAAAAATATCAATACCCTCAAAATGAGTTCTTGTATGTTTTCATTTTTCTTTTTGTCTTATTTTTTATAGGTTTTTTTCCATCTTTTACTTAAAGATAATTTGATCATCTTAAAGGTCAAAAATAATATATTAATTAGAATAACATATATAATCGATGTGATAAAAAATAAAACTATAGTATATTAATAAACCTAAAACAGAAGATATAAATAGGTAAATATCCCTGAACAACCAAATTTGTTGCATCCGCAGCACTTCTGCCAAAAACTGAATTAAACAACTTTTTGAATTAAAATTCTATTAAATAAAACTCATAAAATCCAGTGCTAGAATTTTTATCAATCTCTTTTTCTTTCTTTTTTTTTTAATTTCATACCTTTCTTTCTTGGCCAACAAGCATACTGCCACCGCAGCACTTCTGCCAAAAACTAAGATTAAAACAACTTTTTGAATTAAAATTCCATTAAATAAAACTCATAAAATCCAGTGCTAGAATTTTTATCAATCTCTTTTTCTTTTTTCTTTTTTTTGAATTTCATACCTTTCTTTCTTGGCCAACAAGCATACTGCCATATTCTCCAACCAAATGATTCCCTATCCACTTCCATCGATCCCTTTCCTTTCCATTCTGCCAAACAAGGCCTCACAACATTTTGCAAGGTAAAAACTATACTCCTGTTCAAAAGTTGAAAAAAAAGTTCTTTTTTTTTTAAAGAAAAAATTGTAACAAAATACTTCAAATTGTATGGTTGGAACCCACGAACCAAACATGCTATAAGTAATCAAGCTGATAATTTCCTGCAACACTAGTTCATATATAAAAATATGGAAATGCGACAGTTAGTCAAAATCTCACTAATCCTTTATTCACTCTAAATAAAAGGATGTGTTGAAAATCAATTTGAAATGAAAAAATAAGTCTAAATTTTGTAACACGTGAGAATTTTATATGTTGTTACCTTTTACTTTATACTGTAACTAATGAAAGCTTTACATTGTAGGTGATTTGAACTGTTGAGTGGAACCGACATGCCAAATAGAATGTTTTTTTTTTTTTTTTTTTTGCCACGTCTCCCCCATTTGCCAATAACTACATGAATAAAACTAAATAACGGTCAAGAAAATAACCAGAAGAAGCAAAACTTTCAAAGCGGGAAACCTACTTACGTACCAAAAGAACATAATAGAACAACTATACATTTATGATCTATAATACTTAAAAAAAAGATCTATAACGGGTATAATATCATAGCAGCAAATATATGAATGGTATTCTCCTTAATTTTCTCTTTTCTTCCTATGAAATTTCTTGTTTCCTTTTCTACCGGTTTTTAAGCCATATGAAGTACTATTCTTCTTACTATTTTCAATTAGGCATATATCATGAGATGCTTATAAGGTCGGAGCCTGAGACTCCACAAACATGCAAATTATCACAAGAGAGATCTAGAGAGAGCATTAGAGCACTAACTAGGCAATAAGAAGATGATAATTAATTAATTGATTAAAATACTTAATTAAGATTTTTTGTTAATAATTAATTTGTCTTACACAAACATGTTTCTTTAAAGACTATAAAGTCATAATTGATCATAGATCAGAATTGGAAAGCATGGAGTGTTATTTAAGAGTATTTTGACCTTTTTATTATAAAAAAAAAAGAAAAAAAATAATACAACACAACAATAATGGTGAAAAAATGGTGTACCATCTAATTTACTCTACATATGGAAGTGTAAGTTTGGGTGCAAAATGACTCAAGTTCATCATGTCCTTAACTTGCTAGTGTTTTAGCTAGACTGAAGTTATAATATGTTACCATGCGAGTTCATTGCATAGATGATATATTGTTCAATAAAATCCCTCGGAAAAAAAAAATGGAGCCGAATAAATAACACCAATTCATTGTAAATACACAATTTTGTATATGCAAGGAAATGTATAGTCTTTCCCAAAAAAAAAAAAAAGCAAATGTATAATCCTTTTGTCCACACATAAAAGCAAAGGGTTATTTCCTTTTTTATACTATATATTTTAGACTTAGATATTTAGTTTTTAATCTCATTAAATGTATACCTTTAAATTAAACTTAATACACTAATTCATACATTTTCCCATCAACCTTTAATTTTGACTTTATAAATTGTCTAAAATACCCTCAAATGAAAAAAAAAACTTTAAAAATAAAAAAAAAACACTTTAAACTAAAGATTTTAACCTAAAAATGTCAATACACTCAAAATGAGTTCTTGTATGTTTTTGTAATTCTATTTCTTTTTATTTTTAAAAGTTTTAGGTTTTTTCCATCTTTTAGTTGAGAATCATTTGATCATTTTAAATATGAAAATCAATTATTAACTGACATAAAGTATAAATTTACGTATTAAATTACGTAACAAATTAAATAGGGGCTAAGATTGGGATAAATAATCCCAATCCTGTGTCTAAGAACAAATCTAGACTGGATTAATAATCCATTGACCACAAAATAGTCCCAAACTGTGGGATAGGGATTATTTATCTAAGAGTAGATTAGAGTGCTTCTCAACTTAACCGACATCATTGATCTGCCAAGCAACCATAACCACCGTCGCCAGCGCACACCATCATCTTCGTCCCCACTCCAACTACTGACACCACGACCCCCCCTGGAGATCGCCGTGAACCCAGCCCTCAAAACTCCGTCGGGAAACCCCCAATCTTCGGATCTCCATGCCCTAAACGCATCCCTTGGAACTCTGCCACCCGCTACCTCCACCTTTGAATCATCATCACTTGTGGTTCCACGCTGGAAATCCAAAGAAGAAACTCAACCCACCTTCTGCATGCCATGATCACTTGCAGAAGAAAGACCAAGAAAAAAAACGAAGGGAAAAGAAAAGAAAAAAAGAATAAAAAGGAAATCTGATTAAGAAAAACTACTTTCTTTTGATTTTTTTTTTCACTTTTTGCATTTCGTACGACTAAATACGTAAGTATAGTCTTTTTAAAAACAAAAACTTAATTATAGTTCTTTTCAAAAAAAATAACGTAATTGTAGTTCATTTAAACAAAACATAATTATAGTTTCTCCAAAAAAAAAGCGTAATTATTATTTTTAAGTGAAAGAAAGCGTAACTGTAGTCCGCTAATAAAACATAAGTATACGATTAGTTTTATTATGATAGTGATTAGTTGTTTAAAATAATATATATGTATATGTATTGTTATGTAAAATTTGTTGTCCAATGGGAAGTATCACCAAATAGATTATAGGATTTTAACAAAATTCAATCCAATACTATCTAATTCAATCCTAATTTTTAGTCTTATTTAATCCGATATATAAATAGATCTCAAAGATATATATTGGATAAAATTAAAGAATAAAAGATGTAGTTTTTAAATCTAACCTAACATATAAAAAAAGGTAAATATCCCTAAACAATCAAATTTGATGCACCGGCGGCGTACTTCTGTCAAAAACTGAGATTAGAAAAACTTTTTTACTCAAAATTCCATTAAATAAAAATAGTAGGGTCCACTATAAGAACTTTTATCAATCTCTCTCTCTCTATCTCTCTCTCTCTCTTCATACCGTTCTTTCTTGCCAAACAATCATACTACCATATTCTCTAACCAAATAATTCCCCGTCCACTTCCGTCGGTCTCTTTGCTTTCCATTCTGCCAGACAGCCTAAAGAAAGCCTCACAATTTTTTACAAAATAAAATCTAAAGATTTTTTTCACATATCGTATTATATTATATTATATTATATTTTTTATATATAATACAATATAATATGATATATTAAATTTAGCCTAAACGATCAAGTTGATAATTTGCTACAACACTAGTACATACTCAAAATTATGCAATACACACATATACATATAAACATATTGAAATGCTAGCGTCGGTCAAGATCAAATCTCACTGATCTTTTTTTCACTTTAATTAATAGCGTGTATTGGAAACCAATATAAATTGGAAAAATGAATTCAAATACCGTAAGATATAAGAGTCTTACACCATAGTTATTACTTTTTATTGTGCGTTGTAAATACTAAAAGTTTTACATAGTAAATTGTTTAAATTGGTGATGAGTTTAAACTGTTGTGTCAAATAAAAAATAAGTTCTTTTTTTTTTTGTCACGTCTCCCCATTCTCCGTTAACTACATTAACAAAACTAAATAATGGCCAAGAAATAACAGAAGAAGCAAAACCCCTCCTCCAAAACGGGAAATCTACTTATGTACCAAAAGAACAGTAAACAACTATAAATTTATGATCTATATAAAAAAAAAAAAAAAAAAAAGAAGAACTTTAACGATTATAACATCATGGCATCAATATTCTCCTTAATTTTTCTCTTTTATTCCAATGAAATTTCTTGCTTCTTTTTTTTTTCAAGTACAAGAATGAATATTGTTGTTCTCTTGGTGAGCAGCATCATCACTGTACGTGGGTAAACATATATAATACATATTGATATTATTAGCTTTTTCTTCACATGGAACTCTTAGCGGTTTTTAAGCCGTGTGAAGTACTTTTCTTCTTACTATTTTCAATTAGTCGTCTATCATGAGATACTTATTAGGTGGGAGCCTGAGAGTTTCCACAATCAATCAATTTATCACAAGACAGACTAGAGAGAGTATTAGACTAACCAGGCAATAAAAAGATGATAATTAACTAATTGATCAAAATACTTAATAAGATTTTTTATTAATAATTAATTTTTGCTTACACAAACTAAGCACACCCATAATGCGAGTACATACAAACTTTGTGTTTGTTATTAATTAACAAAGAGTAAATGATCAATAAAAATGATCATGCCGTTCTCAGGAGCAACACCATACTAACCCACCATAGGTTTTCGCTGCTAATCTGTCGTATGCTATCTACAACTTTACCATGCACGATCATTTTTGATCAAGATATATTATCTTCGTGTCCTCAATATTTATTGGACGGTATTTGTGGAGTATGATCATATCCGCGAGAGGGACCGCGATCTGACGAAGGAGGATGTTCAAGAGGAGCAGGATGATCAGGATCCTTGCGAGGATGAAGATCTAATGTACGAGAATGGGTAGGAGAAGAAGAAATAGATCCGGAACCAAAACAGCAGTTGCCCATGTTCTGATCTTTTGTAGAAATAAGAACAAAAAAAAAATTAAATATACAAATTATTTGTGTATAGTTGTTTTTGGCCTGTTTTTCCTGGCATGATCACCACCGGGGACCAAGTTCTTGTTATATACAATTTCCAACTTCTCAGTGCTTTCTCAAAAGGCAGGTTTTTATTTTTACTTTTTCTTTTTTTTTTTTTTGGGTTTTATATTAGTATTATTATTATCCTTCTATGAAGCCTTACTTGCTTTTACTTTAGAAGCAAAAGAATCAAATAAAAGAAAAATATTAGTTTGCTTGTGACTGTAAATGTTAATAATGAATAAATTCCTTTTATATATATATATATATATATATATGTATATATATTACTTTTTTGGGTACAGAAAAACATTTATAAAATAACATGACACAAAAACGTTCCTAGCAGTACTATCATCCAAGGAGGTTAGTAAGCCCTTATGTTCTATTTTACAAGATCATTTTACAATGTCAACGTATTGAGTGAAAAGATCTAATATCTACATAAATTGATATTTTTATTTATATTTTAATAATATAAAACTTGAGTTTTTTTACATTTAACATGTATATAGGGTCACCAACAAAATTAATAAACAAATATGTACATGACCTAATAAATGATGATGTGATATTTTATATATTTTAACTATTAAATGGGTTACAAACATGTCATGATCAGAGCAATAATATCACTAAATGAGTAAATATTAGTGTGATGGAAGGAGGGGTGTGGCAAGAATCAGATCCCCAATCAATGCAGGGTTGGAACTTTATTTTTTCTTTCACGTGCCCGCAGAGCATGTAATAGCGACAACAAAAGGAGCATATATTTCCTGTCCTCATGAACTCGACTTTCCCTCAATAAACAATTGGAATCTATCTCTATCGCCTAATGAGAAGGACAAATGATTATTAGATCAGGACTGAGAAGCGGTGGTCTCCTAGAATACAGGACACGAATAATAAGAGATCATAGCGGTTGAACGGCTTTGATAATATTTGATCATATTGGTGGTACACTAACAATTTGCCCTTTAAATTTAATTTTAATAAGTTGCACATTAAATTTGTAAATTTATAGCAATTTACCCATTGACAGCGATGTTTGCTTTTTGATTACAATTCACATATAATTTACACATAAATAATTAATTAATAATATGAATGATAATTTTTATACATTTTAATAGATATTTATTTTGATTAATATATTTAGTTAAGTTTTATCAATAAAAACATTAAATAAATTTAGATTTAAATATAAATTTGGGCTAACGTTAATAACGAAAGACCTTTTATACTCTTAACTAATAACCTATGTAAAAATCATATGTCAATTTTAGTCAAAAAAACTATCATTGCTATTAATGGGATAATTCGCTATAAATTTGTAAGTTTAAAGTGTAACTTTCTATAAACTGTTGTTCAAAGAGCAAATTATTAATGTGTGATAGGTTAAAGGGATAACAATGCTAAAAATCTTATTATATATGCCAAATTCCTTTTGTTAGTCTTCTATGGTTAGTTACTAGGACCTGCTTGTTTCAGTAGTTTGAATCATAGTTTGAACATTTTTGTTGCATTGTTTTGTCTCATAATTAAAAAAGTTTAAATTTATGTTCAAATACCCTATTTAAATCTATGAACTAAACTGACTACTAATTGTTTCCGGACTCTTCATCATTGTTCTACTTTTGTTTTTAGGAAAATAGGTAGTTCGTTACTAACCTTGAACCGTAACAATTTTATTGATTTTTTTTTTCTCATGAAAAAAAAAAGGCACATAAGTTTGTTGAAACGTGGCCCAAGATTAGATTTTTTTTCAAGGGCATGCTGAAATCAAAATTCTTAATTTCAATTATAATGAAATCAAATTTCCTTAATCTTTGTCTATCTTTTCACCTTCGTAGATCTTTTTGTATTCTCCTCCTCCACGTCCAAATCAACTAAACTTATAAAGTTTAATTCACTTTTTCTCCTTACAAATTAATTCACTATAAATCCAAGGTAGCTCTGCCTCTGCCCTAAATGGTTGCACGAAATTACCAGAAAAGCATTCTTTGGAGAGCATGGGATAGTCATAGTCAGAGACTCAGAAATTAGGGTGAAAAATTAAGCTTTGGTTGTGTTTTTTTGGATAATGAGAAAAGCAGTTAGTTAGTTAGATAAAGGGGCCAGGAATGTAATTTTGGAAATTTTGAGGGTGTGATTGTTTAAATACATGAAGTTGTTGCAAGGCAAGTAATAACTAACTGTTAAAATGCCGGGAATGAAGTTGTTAAAATACACATGAGATGTATAGTTCAATAAAATCCCTAAAAAGAAAAAAGAAAAATCAAATGTAATAACACTAATTCACGTTAAATACACAATTTTATATCTATGCTAGGATATGTACATATTCTCGTTTGTACGAACATAAACCAAATTTGTTGCAGTAATTGCATGCATATAATATAATATATATATATATATATATATTTAACATTAGAAATTACTCAACGTATATAATTGTACTCATAAATAAAACATATTTAACAGTAGACAGTACTCTAAATATATAATTGTACTCAGGTATGTACACGTGTGGGCGCATATTGCTCACACGCACGTTGTAGAGCATTTCGACGCCAAAAAAAATCCCCTAATTAAAGTAGGATTTTTTTAGTAAAATTATACTGATAGTATATGTTTTGAAATTGTTAAATCTGATTATTTTTTTTCCCAGATCTAATAGCTAAAAAACAGTTAAAACTTGTAACCTCTAGTACTAGAACTTTTATCTATCGTAAAGTTTCTTTAATTCTTATTTTAAAAGCTTTTTTTTTCTTTAGTTCTTTCCTTTCTGTCTTACCAAACAAAGCATCCTACCATTGATTGTAACCAATTATTTCCCATCCACTTCCATCGATGCCTCCCCTTTTCATTCGGCCAGACAGCCAAAAGAAGGCGTCACAACCTTTTGCACCCCCACTTCCCCATGACAGCAATAAAAATAAAGGTTAATATTTTTTTTTGGGCTAATTACTTTGATAAGATAGGGCTATTATAGAATGTGACATTGCTGTTAATTATTATTTCGTCTTTCCTTCGTCTATTTTTTTATTTATAATTTATCATGATTCGTTTATTGGTTGATACAATCATAGACAGATTGCAACAGAATTGTAGAAAGCTAATAAGCACAAAACGTTTCCTCATAAACAAATCGATTTTTAAGTTATGCATACTAATAAAAAAAATGAATTTTGAAGTCGTGGTACGTTTGGAGTCACTCAAAACACTTCCCCTTCATGGGATATATATAAGGTGATATTCCACCAAGTTGGATGATATTATAATTCTAAAGAGAAATAAAAACCTTGTAATATTAATGAGTGGAAGAAAGAAGAAAAGTGACAAAAAAAAAGAAGAATTAAACGACAAGATTACATATAAATAATATTAAAGATCAATATAATGGGAATTTTATAAATTAAAGAGCGGTAAAGTTGTAATAAAAACTAAAATAAGCCTGGTATATAATTATGTCTTTTTTACAAATATATGATGACATACAACAAGTGACCTTAGCATTTTGCTTTTTTGATGACAAGTGAGTTCGTTAAAGTAGATACTTACTTCTTACTTGAATTAAGGCACAATAATTGTCCAGAAATAAACAGAGAAAGCGAAACCCCAAAAAGGGAAACTTATGTATGCATAACCAAAAGAACACAATAAAACAACAGTACATTTTAATTGACCTACTACACTTTCAAAAACGAGGATAACATCATAGCATCAATGATACTTTCCTTTGTTTTCTGTTTCTCTTCCAATGAAAATTCTTCTTCTTTTCTTTTTTTTTTTTTAAAGTATATTATGTTGTCTCTCTTGCGAAGCAGCATCATATATAATCTTATATAATCTTACTGTAGACAACATTATGATATTGTTAATGTTTTCTTCCCTAACACTCTTATTTAACTCCATAAATTAAAATCACGCTACTTATAAAATAATAATAGATCTCAATTTAAACCACACTGCTACTTATACAAACTAAGCAGTACTGGCATAACTTGAGTACATACAAATTTTGTGTTTGTAATTATTAATAAACAACAAGAATAAATCATGACCAATAATAATGATCATTCTGTTTCTAGTAGTACCATAATTCATATCTAATAAACCCACCGTAGGTTAAATATTTGAAGAATACTAAAAACACTTTTTTTTCACTCTTTTTTATATTCTTTGCATTTAAAATCTAACATCTGCACTAAGATGATAAATTATTATTTAAATAAAAATTGAGATATTAGATTTTACGTATCAAATAATAAATATAAAAAATATAAAAAAGAGTAAAAAAAATAGTGCTACTAGCAGTCCTCTGTTATGTTATATATGTAACATTAATATGCTTGATCAACAGCCACTTTCTTCTGATCATCATGACCTTAATATTTGTGCCCTTTGATATTATTGGACGGTGATCATGATCAGGAGCAAGATGTTCAGGGTCATTGGAAGCTTGACCAGGATGAGGACGCGGCTTCCGAGGATTAAGATCTAATGGACAAGAACGAGTCGGAGAGGAAGAAGGACTAGATCCGGAATCAAAACAATAATTTCCCATGTTGGATCTTTTGTAGAAATAAAAACAAAATATTACAAGATCAAAAT
Organism: Artocarpus hirsutus; assembly: GCA_946598075.1. NCBI lineage: Eukaryota > Viridiplantae > Streptophyta > Magnoliopsida > Rosales > Moraceae > Artocarpus > Artocarpus hirsutus. Next base: position 53,895 of record CAMOHE010053018.1, on the reverse strand, counting down.
TATGTGTGAATATATATATATATATAGTTATCTTTGGTCTGTATCACCACTGGGGACAAAGTCCTTGCTATATAGAACTTCCAACTTCTCTAAGGCTTTCTCAAAAGACGCGTTTTTTATCTTGTGTATTTTTGTTTTTATATTGGTATTATTATAATCCCTGCGTTGAGTTGTAAAGGACGGTGTTAATTGATAAGGCCTTGTATTATATACTGCATGCAGGTCATGTCGTTGTTATCCAGGAAGCCTTTAATTACTTGATTTTCCTTTAGCAGTAAAAGAATCAAATAAAATAAAAAAATTGATTTGCTTTGGACTTTCATTTGAGGATTTAACTCGGTTACTTGATTAGAGCATTTTCAATACAATACTAAACTGAAATGTCAAACTAAATATATGCTTGTATTTCATATATCATGTATTCATTGTTGCTATGTGAAAAGGATATTGGGTATAAGCACCATATCTTCCATGAATCAACTTAAGAAATCAAGATAAATAAATAGTACGGAGATTCGCCAAAATACCAAGAGATTAAGTGATGATGATAAGGAGAAGGAGAAGATTATATATCTAGCTCTATTGTCGACATGTTCTACTAAGATCAGTACACAAATATGAACCTATAAATTATTCTATTACACTATACCTGTGTAAGAAAGCTCGTACTTATTTCATGTTTTGCTGCATATATGCATACATTTGGCAGTGTTAAATATTTAAAGACACATTTTGATCATGCCTTTGCCGTATAATATGGGTTGAGCTTATGATTGCGGCATATATAGAATTTAGTCTTCATTTTTTTCATGTTTAAAGTTAGAATTAAGTTTTATTTTTTTTTTGGCCTATATATAACAGCAAATAAGAAGCCTAAAAGTTAAGAGTGGGAAAAGGTAATGTTTTCTGAAAGGCAATAATAAATAATTTTGAACCTTAATTTCAAGAAAAATTGGCAAAATATTTTGAGTCGAGCGATGAAAATGTTATTTGGAGAAGAAAAAAAAACAAGCATTGAATTAATTAAGTTGTCTCGTGGACATCTTTGCAAGAAAATATGAGTTGACAATAATACAAATTTAATATGATATAGACACATCCATATATTCTGGTTATTAAAATGAATAAAAAAAAAACGACCTTAGTACAAAAGACAATTAATTACAGATCCATTTATAAAGTTCAATAGTGATCATGTCGTTTCTCGACATTAGAATCATCATAACGTAGTTGAACCATTGTATGTCGTTTCTTTGGACCATGATCATGTCCTTGATGATCGCGATCATCTAGTTCTTGTCCTCAATCGTATTGTTCTTCATGAGAGCAACCACCGCTAGAAAGATGATCATCGGATTCAACATGATCATGATAATCATGATGATCTTTCTCATGATAATCAGAAGAAGATTGAGGGTGAAGTTGATGTGGAGAACGATGAGGATAATAATTCAAATGAGCATATTGGTGACGATGAGGAGGAGGAACTAAATGATCATTCTGACTAGGGGACAGAGTAGTAGGAGGAACATTATACGGGTGAGGAGGAGAAGGAGAAGGAGAAGGGTTCAATGATCATATCGAGGAGGAGGAGGAGGAGGAGGGAGGAGCAGGATAAGTAGGATGGCGAGAAGGTTCAGGAAATGGGGATGGAGATGGAGGAGGATTTAGATGATCATAAAGATAGGGACGAGGAGGAGGACAAGGAGGTGGTGGTGATGGTGATGATGGAGGAGGAGAAGGAGAATGAGGTGGATCAGGAGAATGAGGAGGTACAGGAAGAGAAGGACGAGGAGGTGCTACTAGTGTTGACGCTGGTGGTGGTGGTGGAGGTGGTGGTGGAGGAGGAGGAGGATGAGGAGGAGGAGGTGGTGGTGGAGGAGAAAGAGGGGAATCGGGAGAAGTGAAACAATAGCAACATTTGAGAATTAAATTTCCCATGTTCTTATGTACAAAGAGAGTAAAGCAATCAATATAGAAATAGTGTGTGTGTGAGTGTTTAGATCGCCAGCTATAGTTGCTTTGATTTTTACTTTTCCCTAGGCATTATATATGTCGATGGACCAAAATTGGTTATATACAAGTGACAGGATAAGTTTTCAACAACCTAAAATAGTTTTCCATTACAACAAATATTCCAACTCTTCAAGACTTTCTCAAAAATAAAGACAATGGTACTTTTGATTTGTATATTGTATAAACGTACCTTCCTTAAAGCATTTATAAAAGGAGTTCTCATAACTGGGGAAATTCTTTCTTAAAAAGGTATATTTTATGCTTCACATGCAAGCAACGTGGATCTTCTTCGTGAAGCCTTATTTGTGCTTTAGTACTTTAGCCAAATAATAATAAACAAAAATTAAAAAAGATGCATTTAATTTGGGTTGGATTTAAGTATTGGCTCAAGCTCTCGTTCGTAGATTATTTTTTGTTCCATAACGTCAAATTAAGTAACATCACATTGTTTTTGGGCTTTTAACGTAATAGTTTAATTTCAATATATATAATTATTAAGTGTAAAATAATCTTGTAGAAGTTTGGCAAAACATCAAAGAATAAGTACTCCTTTGTGAATCAGATCCCCTCACTAATAACTATTTTTCATGCGTGTATAGTACGTAAATATATATATATATATATATATATATATATATATATAAAAGTTAATGATGGAGTATGCATATTCGCACCTAAACTGATAACTCTCCCTAGCATAGTAATTGGGCTAAGGCTTTCTCAACTCTATATATATATATATATATATATATATATATATGCAACGTCTTAGATTTGACTACTGTCTCCTTTACAAAAAAAAACAAAAATTAACAAATGATCCTAGGTAATAAAAGCACTTAATTTGGATTACTGTTATAGGCTTATCTTATTTTTACGAAGAACTTTTTAACTCAACCTCGTTTGGTCAGAGAATTACTTTTTCTATACTTTGAGCACGTTTATTTGAAAGAGTAATATATTATTAAGCGATTAGAAAAATAAATTTCAATAATAATAGTTTAAGTTTGTACTATAATAATTTAAATTTTGTAAGGAAAAACGATGCTAGATAAATAAAGTTGATTATTGAAGAATAACTTAATACTGAAGTACTATCAAAACATACAAGGTCTAATTAATTAGGGTTTTTGGCATACAATCTAATGCTCACAGGACGTAATCTTTTAAAAATTACAGCTACTTGGTGGCACTAATTAAACGCCGTATTGACCGTAGTATGCAAATCATATAAATTGTAAAAATATAATGATCAAACGACATACAGCTCGTTTGTCGTTTATTGTTTGAACGACATCAAAAATCTTCAACATTTGGGGGAATACCCCCAAATGATCTGAACTATAGGTGATTAATCAGATCTCATCACATTCCGTATACACGACATAACATGCACAACATCATTAGCAATAGGAACAATGACTATTTCTATAATTAGCTAGCCTTGCCAGCCAAATTAACCTTGAAATTTTCTCGCAAAATTACCACCCTAATATTCTGTGATCATAAACCCTCTGTAGCGCACCGCCGCCTTGTTGCAATCCATGAAGGTGCCGGACCTTTTCTTGACCTTTTGAGCCGGATCAGCTTCATAGCCCGTGTTTGGTTGCGGGTAAAAGTTACACTGTCCTTGAGTGGGATGATTATAAGGAGGAATAGGGGCAGAAGCAGGAGTAGTACTAATAGTAGAACGAGAAATTTGCAGTTTCAGTTTCCCATTGTCGTAGAAATTGCACAACAAATTAAGCTAATTAAACCAGCTATAATTAAGGATCAAGATATATATATATATGTGGACTACTACTTCTGCTAATTATATATGTTTTGGTTTCCTCTCTTGGTGTAAGGATTGGTCCGGCCAAAGTGCTATTTATAGAATTCACGTGCTTTTTTAGGTTCCCTCCAAAGAAATTCACAATTTTGTTACTCCACTAAAACAGTATCTTAACTTTGGGCTCTTCTTTGAAGCTTGGCTGTGGTAATCAACAAATAATTCATGCTTAGCGCGTGTATCTCTTTATATATATATATATATGTGTATATGATCTACAAATTCATATCATATATCGCACGCCGATACGGGTTTAATATTAGCTAGCCCAGGTGGCTGAGTGAAATTGTTTTAAAAAAGAAAGATTTGAAGAGAAGTATCAAATCTTCATGATCAATTTATGGAGATTAAGTTCATGAATCAATTTAGGTAGATCATCAAGTTCATAAATCAATTCATAAAGATATTTGAAGAAAATGCTTAAATTTTTTTTTTTAATATATAATTCTATGAAGATTTAGGGTACTGGCAAATGTTTTATTCTTGCATGGAGAGATTTAGGGCTTAGAGTTGAAGTTCCAAAACGACTCAAGTTCATCACGTGCTTCTTCTTAATTATTTGTTTTTTCTTAAAAAAACTACGATGTAATTAGTTATGTCCTTATTTCATGAAAATATAATTGTATAATAATTGGGTAATTTGTTATGCTTAAAAAAATTATAAATTGGACTTTTTGTCTTTTAGAAAAGAGCATAAACTGGTTGAAGCACTTCTAAGATAGAAGTTTTAATACTACCTCATATTAATGGGCAAAATTCATCCAAGAAAAAGAGTGTGTAATCTCTAAAAGAAACAACTAAAGGTGCATAAAATTCTAATTAATTAATTTCTTCAATGGGACTGAACAAAATCAACCGTTATTAACTGCCACCATGTGTTTAATTAAGACGATTGTTTTTACAATTTGTTTTCTTGTGCTTCTTTGAGCACGAAGAGTACAGACTTTTTTTCTATTTCTAGATGCTTGTATACATATAGCCTTGTTATAACTTATAAAGAGAGAAGGGCATGTGAAGTTTGTAATATAGACATATGTGTGTATATATATATCTATATACATATATATATATATATATGTGCATGTATATGTATATTATTGTATCTCCTTAGACGCTCTATGAATCATGCAACGTAAGATCGAAGATAGACAAATATTAGTAGGGAAAATCTACATACAAAGATCAACAAAATATAAGATAAGAAGTTACTCTTATTTATAACAAGCGAAACATTTATATTACATCATGAAAGCTGAGGAGATCACAAGTAACTTAACAAAAGACCAAAAGGTGAAACAGAGGTAGGTAAGATTAATCATATGCTCACACACACATAGTACTACTACCGTTAGCAAAGCATATATATAGGAATACGATACATAAACTTAACGTGCCCAACCTTGATATTTCCTCTGATTATTACCACCATATTCCGAGATCACATAACCTCCGTACAGCTCGGCCGCCTCGTTACAGTCGATGACGCCGGGCTTTTTCCTCTGAGGAGGAGCTTCATAGCCGGCCATGTTGTTTGGTTGCGGGTAAAAGTTATTCTGTCCTTGAGTGGGATCATGATGAGGAGGAATAGGGGCAGGAGAAGGAACTGCACGAGTAGTTTGGCAATTTCCCATTGTTGTAGAAAACACAACAAAGCTTATAATGATCTACTAGATAGCTAGATTTTTGCTTTATTTGCTTGATATGAGGGTGGTCCGGCCAAAGCCCTATTTATAGAAATCATAGAAAAGCTTTGTAGTGCTTTTTTTTTAAGGTTCCCTAAAAGGAATTCACGATTCTGTCCCTCCACTAAAACAGTGCTTTTCATTTGGGCCCTTGAGGATTGATACGGTGATAAATTATCAAATAATGCTTCCTAAGTAGTAGCTCTTGTGTATGAATGAAGGGTACACCATATCATATATGCCGGATTATTATCCGGCCAAGTGGCTGAATGTTGCCATAGAAAAAGGTAGATTTGATGAGCAGTGTCAGATCTTCAAAAATCGATTTATGGAGATTGTCAAGTGAGTTAGTCATTACTGTATACGTGGCACATTTTATTTCGTTGTTTAGAGGTTAAAACAATGACAACTGTTTCTAGACTATTTAATGTAATATAGTCTGCACTGTATAATACAGAGGAATAATACAACAGAATTTTCCGACAAACTTTCTCTCGACTTTCTTTCTCTTTCTTTGAGATTTTCCTAGAGATATTCTAACTGGCCAAACAGAGTTCAAGAAAAATACTAAAGAAAATAATTATAATACTGATAGTATGCTTGGGAACATTGTTCAAACTAACAATTCAGTCTAAAACACTGTAGCAATTCATTGTTCAAACTAACAATTCAGTCTAAAACACTGTAGCAATTCAAATTATATATGTAAAAGAAAATGCTGTACCCAAACCAGGTCATACTATATTCTCAAAAAACTATAATAATATAAAGTTCCAGATGGTTACAGATTTTTATTTGAATTCAAACTGAAATCCCTAACAACTTAATATTATCAGCAAAAGCTTATAAAAATTAAAAACGAAGGATAGCTATTAAAATTGAAGTTCCAAAATGACTCAAGTTAATTCATTACGAGCTTGTAATTGTCCTTCATCAGTTTTTGTTCTAGACTTGATCAGCTTTTGTAGCTTCATGCAATGATTTTTATATGAAGCTTCCAAATTTGTGGTCTAATATATAGAAAAAAACATATGTAATTAATATTTCATTTGCCAGTTCATGTACATGTCGTTAGTGGTCAAGGGGAAAAATGTTCTTTCGATACGTCTTTAATCACTTTGTTTAAACAATTCCATGCATGCAGTATTAATTACATTTGAAACTAACTTTTATATTTAGAATGGCCTCCTACATTGTCTCAACCTACTACTTGAGGCAAAAATAATTATTTTTAACCCTATACTTTTTAAGGCAAAATTGAAGAATAACAGCAGTTTTGTCTAATGATTGAGTTGGTTGCGATATTCCTTAAATAATTAATAAGTAAAAAAAAAATAAAAATAAAGCCGAACTCAAAGATAAAAAAATTTGCCACAGTGTGTGTAGTTCATATGTATTATTTTAAAAGAAAGTGCTCATTATTTGGGTTTAATTTTATTATTTAATTACTAAGCGTTGCTGTTAGGCAAAGGACCACATATATATATATATATAGCTTTTCATTAATTATTGATATATATATATATATTATGTATAGGCGAATCTAGTATCTAAGCTAGTAGTAAATTCTTGCCACTCTACAATATAGAATTTCAGAGAAAAGAGATAAGCTCTGGGCACCATCAATACTTGTATTTGTGTGTGTATATATATCATATCAATTTCGTGCAAGTTAAGGCAAAAAAGGTTATGGAAATTAGGAATCAGATACGTACCCGACTTGCTAGCATTAAGTCTTTTTTGGATACGTATTCTAGTGATGGTGACAAAAGTGGCATTCTGTTCATTCTCAGCTAATAATGATAGACCAAAAAAAAAAAAAAAAATTAACGATACATGTTTAAAAAAAAACAAATAATGAAAACAACACCATTGTAACAAACAACAATTTTAAATTGTGATTCAAACCCACAGAAATAGAACTTAAGAAACTAAAGCATGTGCTTATAGATTTTAATTCATAAATTTAAATGGAAAGTTTTAGTTCAAATTTAAATTTAAAACAAAAACAAAAACTACAGAATAAAAAAGTTTAAATTGTGATCCAAAACTAAGCAGACATTAACGATATATGTATATATTTTCAATCTCCCATCCCATGAAAGATTTATATAATGTTTGGTGTACAGATTTAGCACATACTAAACTATGGAGGTAGTGCAAACTATCGTTTGGTGAAGTAATAAATAATAATTGAGGCTAGTTTAAATGATAAAGATAATTTTAAACTAGCCATAACACTTAAAATCTAAACTTTGCACCCTCTTTCTGTAAGTTCATATGGTTTAAACAATATTCTACTGTAAACCATTCTCATTCGTATTTTTCTTCATAAACCATCGTTTTTTAAATAATAGTTTTCATTTTAAACTTAAAGTGATTCTTTTTTTTTTTTGTTATAAACCTTTACATTCTAAACGTTAATTTAAGACCACCATTAAGCCATATAATTTAGAATTCTAAATTAGGCCATTCCAAACCTGCACACCAAAAAAACCCCTTAAAGACAAGAAAGAAAGAGCAAAATAATATATTCAGGCTAAACCTTAGTAAATAATATTATATGTTTCAAAATGTGTAATATGTAATATATCATAAGAAATTGAGTAATATCTTATGAAAAATTGAGAATAAAAACTATAAAATACCCTCACATCTTTATCTTTTATATCTCTCACCCTCCTCCCTCGCCGTTATCACTATCGATCGTGTAAATATAATATTTACTGAGAAATACCATATTTACTGTGTAAATACAAAAATTCATTGGGGATTTGTCTGGACCGCCGATGGTGGAGAAATATAATATTTATTAGAAAATACTATATTTATTGTGTAAAAATAAAAATTCATTGACGAATTCGTCGGACCTTCGACAGACGAGAAATACAATATTACTGTATAAATACAAAAAATTACTGACGACTTCATCGAACCGCCAGCAACCGAGAAATGCAATATTTATTAAGAAATACCGTATTTACTATGTAATATAAAAATTTACCAATAACTTTGACGGACCATAAGCTACTAGAAAATACAGTATTTCACTTTAAATATAGTATTACTGTGTAAATATAAAAATTTACTAACAACTTCGTCAGACCGTTTACGGCCGCGAAATATAATATTTCACTTGAAATACTGTATTATCGTATAAATACAAAAATTCACCGAAAACTTCACTGAACTATTGACAACTGAAAAATACAATATTTATCAAAAAATACTGTAATTACCGTATAATAAAAAAATTTATTAATGACTTTATCAAATCATTTATGGTAAAAAAATACAATATTTATTAAAAAATACTATATTTACCTTTAAATACAAAAGTTAACCTGCAATTTCATCAGACCGCCAACGGCCCGACGAACATCAATGACAAACGGCTGCGACGTCGAAAACACAGAATTTCACAATACAAGAAGGAAAAAAAAAACATTCAAAAAACACACACGAAAAACACCAGATCTCACAACAACAACAAATCTTATTTCTTTTTTTTCTGCTAAAAATGACAACAATTTTTTTAGCAATCTCAAAACAACAACAAACAACAAATGAAGTTTCTTTTTTTCCAAAATGATCACAAATACAGATCTCACATAATAGCAATAGTGTTGGTTGCTTAACTTGCCTACACTTCTGACAAAATGCCTCCGCCTCCACTGCACCCTCCGTGCCGAAAGAGCATCCTCTGTGACAGCCAACGATCTATACTACGACACCGACAAGAGCCTCTGCGAAACCAGTGATCTGTCAGAGTCAAGAAGAGATTTCTTCACAGCTACCCTGACTTCTTCGATCTACATCTGGCGCCGTCGTCGATCCTCGTCGAGGATGAAAAATTATCGCTATGACACCAGAAACAGACGCGATCTCGAATTCTCCAGCGCGATTCCAAATCTGTTCGGCCTCGCCGTTGAAAATGAAACCGTCTCACTGAGTGCCGACGAGAAAATTGGGGAAGGTGGACTGAGAGAGACAAGAGAGAGAATGAGCATAGAGAGAAACATGGGAAGGAGAGAGAGATCGAAGAAACGGAAGAAAGAGAAAGACAAATGGAGAGAGAAAGAAACGAACTGGAAAAAAAATAAATAGGAATGGGTAGGTGTCCGGGAAAAACCAGAGAGTGGGAGGAGGAGAAAGAAAGAGAAGAGAGAGGAAAGAGAGAGAAAGCAATGTTACTTTGAAATCAGATTTGATTTTGTGGCTTTTGAATGCAATTTAGTCTACCCATGCTTTTAAAAGATTAATTAAAACTAAATATGTTATTATTTACGCAGTTTCAAAATACGCAACATTATTTGCCGATGACCTATCAAATCTGACGCTTTGTACAACTGTTCTTAAAACAATTGGAAGGAAGCCCTCATTGAAACGCCCGAAAAAGGAGGCCCATGAACATCACTAACTACCATGTAGCGAGTGCAAAAATGCAAAGTTGTTTCAATCCCTCGTTCATCTGGAAAGTCTACAATAGGTCCGTGACCTTCACAAACCGGCCGAGCAATTTTGCAAAAAAGGACAAAGGATTCAGTTTCACAGCTCCAAAAGCAAATTAACATTAAGTCAGGGGTATCAGACAGCTGATGGCATAAAAAGAGAGGCCCTTTAAACTTGGGACATTTCTGCAATAGGTACTCAAATAATATGGTACAATCTACAGGAAAAAAAATAATGTTTATCATATTTAATGGTCAGAATTAAAGTTCTTTTGACAAGGTACGTATTGAAGAAAGACCATTCAAACTTTTATCATTTTTTTAAGGACTTTTATTTTAAACTTTTTTTTTTTATAAATTTAATAGCTAAAAGATATATATATATATATATATATATATATATATATATTATAGGTATTTTTTGGAGTCCTTGCCGAGAGTTTTATTTTTTAATTTTCGTCGTCGTCTACTGTGCATGCAAAAAATGGCCAGGTGCCACATTGAGCATCATCATCACAGTTTCTGAGACCAAAACAGGCACCAGCACTGGCCGTTTTCTATTGCCTTTTTCGCCTCATTATTGATGCCCTCGCCTTTTTTGGTTCCTTTTTTCCCGTGTAAAGTAATGAAGTTTTCTCTTATCCTCTTCACCCCTTATATCCGTAGCTTCTAGCCAATCCCGTTTCAAAGGATCTCTTGCTTTCTTCATTTTTATTATTTTGTTCCTGTTTTTCATTTATATAAGCTTTTTTTGTGCTTTTTTTTTTTTTTTTGGAACCTTTCTGCAGCTGTTGAGCAATTTTCTTAATTGGCTGTGTGACAACGAGGGAAAAGAGTCAGGACACTATCGCTGCTCACCGCAACGAGCTTGTCTCTCTTCTCTTAAAGTTCATTATATATACATTTATACATACATAATATAATTTTTTTTCAACATATAATTGTTGGAAAACCAATGATTGGCCGGTTGACCTTGTAGTCAATTATGTTACTTGATAAGAAAATGACTTAGTATACACTTGATAAGCTCAGTATTAACCATAATTTTGGTTATAAATAGTATAAAATTTTCACATACTACAGTAACAATAAAAAAGTTATCATAGTGTAAAACTCTCATATATTATAGTAAAACACAGTCTATCTAATAGTTTTAACCACCTTATTAAACATCCTATTAATAGTCAAACTGATTAACCAAATTTGATTGACCAATGCATCAACTACTAATTAATGGTCACTGACTATTTTCCCAGAAAGCAAGAAGTTTTGATATTTATTAAAAGCCGGCCACCTCGCCTGATTATTTCTGTATCTATATATTTTCGCATCTTTGCATGCATGGTTATTGGTTAATCATCAAACATATTTAGATGATATTGAATTATTCTTAACTAAGATTTATTTTGAAAGAAAATTGTTAAACACGATCCTTAAACTAATTAAACATTGCAAATTATTCGAGGGAGGCTCAGGGCCCCACTTTGTGCGTATTGTAATGCAAGGTTAATCGGACACCTCTAAAGGTAGCAATATTGCTCTGTTTTCACTTTTTGTTACAATTATTGTTTTGAAAGTCAGCTTTGCTACTGCTGATTGCTCTATTTTCAGAATTTTTAATCATATAAGCACTCTTCCAAAAAATAAAATAAAATAAAAGAAAAAAGAAAAAAGAAAAAAGAAACTTTCAATAAGCACATGCATTGTGCTTGGACACTCCTTTTTTAGACACAGAGATGTATTGTGACCTAAAATGTTGTAGAACTCTAATTAATGAAGTACTTTTTGAGAAATATAAGTTGACAAATATAATTTTTTGTGTTGCATGTACATATATATATATATATATATATATATAGGTATGTTGCTCAGGGAAAGCGATTCTACAGTCCCATCACTGATAGACGAGTTAAACAGCATTGTTAAAGAAGATAAAGGAATGCAAAAGCTCAAGGATAGCCCTGCCTTCAATAAAGTTCTCCAATCCGCACAAGTGTGTGTGTGTGTGTGTGTGTGTGTGTGTGTGTATTCAACCTTGCTCATTGTTATCCATATTTCATATGACAATTAATGAGATGACTAAAGATTGTTTTTCTTTTGATTTATATCGATTACTTTCTATAGTGTATCATTTTTGCTAAAAGTATAACTTATTGATTCATTATAGCTAAAATAAATCACCAAATTACTCTTTGTTAAACCATTGATTCGCCTTGATTAATTCTTGATGAATAAAATAAAAGAAGAAAAAAAAAAACATTACATGTAGAATTTTTAAAAAGGAACTTGACATTCATAACAAATTTCCTATGTATCATTATACGCATCAATAATGTTTTCTATTTTTTCCATTACAATATATATATATATATATATATATATGAAAAGAAATGCAAGCAATAATTCATTATTAATTATTCATATATAAATTCTTTTCATTACATGTAATAATGTGCATTGCAATCCGTCCAAGACCTGGCGTTTGGGAATACGTCCGCGTGAATATCTATGAACTCAATGTGGACCATTTGAGTGTTGCCGAATATCTCCAATTCAGAGAAGAGCTTGTATAAGGACACTAAGTTTCCCTTTTTATTAATCTTGTAATTAATTACTTTTTGACCTTTTTAGTTTAGACACATTAATATTGCTTTAAACTTTCTTATTTTTCATTGTGATTGGTACTAAAACAAGCTTTCAAGTTAAGTAATATGTGTTCTAATGGAAATTATGTCCTTGAACTCGGTCTTGAGCCATTCAATGCAACATTTTCCGAGACCGACCGGGTCTTCATCCATCGGAAGTGGGGTTCAGTCCCTTAATCGTCACCTTTCGTCGATAATGTTCCGCAACAAGGAAAGCTTGATGCCTTTGCTCGATTTTCTTCGTGCACATAAACATGACGGCAGAGTAAGTATTTTTTTGGCATTTGAAACTCAAAAGGGGTATAATTTGAAACTTTATTTCATGTGGAATTATCTTGTTTAGGCATTGATGCTAAACGATCTGATTCAAACAATACCGAAACCTCAATCTGCTCTTGTTAGGGTGGAGTAATACCTCTCTAAGCTCCCACCAGAAACACCATATTCTGAGTTTGTTTTATTTTTTCAGTTTTTTAACTTTTGATCTCACCTTTCTTAGCCTACAAGGAATGGGATTTGAGAGAGGTTGGGGTGACTCAGCTCAAAGAGTATCAGAGATGGTTCGTATTCTATTGGAGATTCTTCAAGCTCCTGATCCTTCCACTTTGGAAACATTTCTTGGGAGAATCCCCATGGTTTTCAATGTTGTCATTGCGTCGCCACATGGTTACTTTGGCCAAGCAAATGTCCTAGGTTTGCCTGACACTGGTGGACAGGTACTATAAACATTGGAAAAATTGTTAATTATACTCGCCGCTAATTTTTGAACCATTTGGAGATTGAAATGTAATTCATAACCTCTGGATCCCATTGTCGATATGTGAATTTGTGATATCGGTTTAGAGGGGAACAATCATCGGCACGGTAATAAATATTAAATAGCGTTGCTTTTACCTTTATATGGTCACAAAATGTAATTAGAAAATGGTAGAAATGGACATGAAGAATAATTTCATCTGGTTTTTTGCTCATTCAAGCCAACCTTGTTGCACTTTGATTCCCCTCCTGTGTACTTTCGGTACAGTGTCAATTCAATGTTTACAAGAGTTTATTTCTTCTTAGTCAGTAAGAAGTCCTATTTTCTCTCTATTGTTGCCAGATTATTTATATACTTGATCAAGTGCGCGCCATGGAAAATGAAATGCTTCTTAGAATACAAAAACAAGGACTGGATGTCATTCCGAAAATTCTTGTCGTAAGTTGTTCAAGTTGCTCCTTGAAATTCCATTACACATATTAAGCTAATTTTGTTAAATTATGCTTTATTTACTTGCATATGAATTTTGGTTTAAGGTTACTAGACTTATCCCTGATGCAAAAGGGACAACATGCAACCAAAGATTGGAAAGGATCAATGGGACAGAACACAATTCCATTTTTGCGGATTCCTTTTAGGACTGAGAACAGGATTCTGAAGAAACGGATTTCGAGGTTCGATGTCTGGTCTTACGTGGAAACATTTGCAGAGGTAAATTAAGAGCTAAAGCAACACCTTTATATCTCATTTTGTTTTGTGAATTGTCTTCAGAGACAAAATATGGTTGAAGTATTTCATGAAGAAGACTATTATGTGTTTGATGACTTGTAGGCATATTGGAACTGCTTCTTAGTTTTGATTATTTTATTGTGATTCAAATTTTGAGGACTCTATTGAGATCAGGATTACTTTCATGACTGTAATTATGTGGTTTTTATTAGAGCAGAATGAGTAAAAGATTTGAATGTTAAAAGTGTAAAAAGTAAGAAGGACTACATTTTCTTACTTTTCTTTTCCCTCATTTCTCTGGCTATCTCAGGATGCATTGAACGAAATTGCAGCTGAGCTGCAGGGTGTTCTGGATCTTATCATCGGAAACTATAGCGACAGAAATCTTGTTGCAACTTTGCTATCTTATCAACTAGGAATTACACAGGTTTTTTAATGATAAGTTCCTTCTATTTTCCATGCAATATTTATTGAATCAACAGAGTTTACATGCCCTAGTTTTTTAGTTCACTAAATCTCTTTTTCTTTTTTCGTTTAGTGTAATATTGCTTATGCATTGGAGAAGACAAAATATCCAGATTCAGATATATTTTGGAAAAAGCATCAGGAGAAGTATCATTTCTCAAGTCAATTTACTGCTGATCTTATTGCAAGGAACAAGGCTGATTTTATCATCACCAGTACATACCAAGAGATTGCAGGAAGGTAAGTCAATTCTTCACCATTTTGAACACTTTCTATTAACTTTTTAATTTTTTTTCCTTCATCTTGATTTTGTTAAGAGGTTTGTAAAGAAAAATGTTTACAGACGACAAGAAATCTAAACATTTTTGCTATTTATGCAAATGACACATTGTTTATGTTTTTGGTTTTCTCTTTGGCTCAGCCATAACAATGTTGGACAGCATGACAGCCACACAGCTTTCACTCTTCCTGGCCTCTACCGAGTTGTTCACGGGATCGGTGTTTTCGATCCCAAGTTCAATATCATCTCTCCCGGTGCAGACATGGCAATCTACTTTCCGTACTTTGAAAAGGAAAAGAGACTCACTGCCTTGTGTTCCAAAGAAGAACTCTTATATGGTACAGAACAAAATGATGAGCATGTGTAAGTATATATACCTAAAAGAAAATATAAAATTCACAAGTACTATAAATATAGAAAATCTATTCTTGTAAAATTCCTTGATTCTTTACTTTTGTTAACGATGACGCAGTGGTTTCTTGAGTGATCAATCAAAGCCTATCATCTTTTCCATGCGAGACTTGACAGAGTGAAGAACTTAACGGGGCCCGTTGAGTGCTATGGCAAGAGCAAGAAGCTAAGAGAGCTGGTGAATCTTCTTGTGGTTGGTGGGTACATAGATGTGAAGAAGTCCAGGGGCAGAGAAGAAGTGATGAAGGTAGAAAAGATGCATGGCCTCAATGAGAAATACAACTTGAAAGGCCAATTCAGGTGGATCACGGTGCAAAGGAATCGAGCTCGAAACGGGGAGCTCTACCGCTACATTGCTGACACCAGAGGCGCTTTTGTGCAGGTACATATGCTGTAGAGATTGGATAGATAGTGTCCAATTTTGCATCTTGTATCACTAACTTGACAGACAAGAAATAAGACACTAAAATTTGAGAAATGGTTAGCTCTAGCTTCTAAATAGAAAGAAGAAATGAATTTTTGCTTAGACAGTTACTTTTTAAAAGTTGTCCCTAAATATTTAGCTAGTTTTATTTGTGTACGTCTATGATTTACTTGACAAAATTTGAAGAAGTACCTAATTTCTCAAGAGTTTAATCAGACAAAACTTATGATTTTCTTGAAAAGCAGATATACAAAGAGTTTTTTGAACATTTTTGAAAAGGGGACCAAAACTTTGGCTATTTATGAAAATACCACGATGTAAAATTCTTTTTTTTTTTTTTTTGCCCTAACATACTCATTTGGTACAAAATGCAGCCTGCCTTCTATGAAGCTTTTGGTCTGACTGTGGTGGAATCCATGACTTGTGGCCTTCCCACATTTGCAACCTGCAATGGCGGTCCTGCCGAGATCATTGAGCACGGTGTTTCCGGGTTCCACATTGATCCTTATCATCCTGCTCAAATGGCTGGGCTTCTGATTGACTTCTTTGAAAGGTCCCACAAGGAACCAGCCCATTGGGTATGAAAGGTCTAATAAAATTTCATAATTAGCAGAGAAAATATCATTACGAAGTTAGACTTCTATTTTAATTCTCTAAGTTGAACTGAAATTTCTAAGTTGTGTTTTATTCAGGTACACTTGGAAGATATATATTCTCAGAGGCTCCTAACACTGGCAGGGTTTTATGGGTTTTGGAAGTATGTGTCTAAGCTTGAGAGGAGAGAGACAAGGCGATACTTGGAAATGTCTTACATTCTCAAGTTCAGAGATCTTGTTATTAGTTATGTTTAGCTTATCGATTGCAACATACGTCTTAAGTTTAAGAATTGTAATATATGAGAGTTTTATATTACAACAGTTTTTTGTTTTTTACTGTAACTACTAAAAATTTTATATTATTTACAATTATAATTGATGGGATGAAATTGATATTTCAAACACCTTATTAGTTACATTACAATCTTTCTTTGGTGATTAAAGAAAGAATAATACATGCAGTTTGGGAACTAATTGAGACCATAAAGTTATGGTTAAACCATCTGTTCGGCGACTACTTATGCTCCAGAATCAACGTCCAGAAATCCTTCTTCATGAGAAATTCGCAGAGAAAAAAATGGAAAAAATCTTAGCGGAAGAAAACAAAAAAATGAAAAATTCGTTTGAGGAAAATTCAGAACAAAAAAAGGAAGTAATTTATGGAATGAGGAAGGGAGTGAGTCGACTTACGGGTCGGAGGATTCAACTTTGTGAGACATCATCGTAGCAACCAATTTGGTGAAATGGAAGACGGTTTATGAGTCTTGAGATAAATTCTGAATTTTAACTACTTGTTTCGCCAAAAAAAAAAAAAACACGGAAAGAAAAAAATATAAATATATGTCGGTTACTTGTTAACAATAACAATTCCATATATAATGCCACTTATTCATTTTTCGGAAAAAAAAAAAATTCCTGAGATCAACTTTGGGTTACGTCGAAGAAACAAAAATTACGTCGTACTTTTAGCCGACTTCTTCTTTACGTACCTAAATGTTTATATTACACGACACACGACGACATTAAAATATTAAAAAACGTAATAAACAAAAAAAAAAATGTACGTCAACAACTATGCCACGTTACTATGCATGCATTGGTAATCACGTGGTCGTTTTTAAAGTACCAGCCGTACAGATTTGCCTCTTCAAATGCCCCTCTTCTTCACATTATATTACATATTTGTCAGGTCCATCAAAACTTTCAACAGCCACGTACGTGTTACCCGAAAAGCTTTAATTATTTTTTTTAAGGACATTTATCAAATAGATTTAAATTTAGGTTTTAAACTTAGGTTAGAGTATTAAAAATTATTTAGTTATGTATTTATTTTTTTTAAAATTTAAATCAAATAAGTTTAAAGAATTTAAGTTTTTAAAATTTTGATTTTTTTTAACTTTTGATACTTGGATATATTGATATCTTTGTTATAATAAAAGTTGAAATTTTTTTCTTATATTTAAGAAAAATATCATAATTTTTTATTTAATATTTAATTAAAATAATTTTTTTTTCATTGTGTTCTTAGTAGATAGAGGAATAAATTAAGATTTATATTGTATATTTTTAAGAATTATTAACATTAAGTTTTTATTAGATTTGTTAATAAATCAAAAACTATTTTTACTATCTCTTTAAACTAAATTTCAATTTTATTTTATACTCAGATTAAAACTTAAATGCACTTCTAAATATCAATTTAGATAACAATTTAAATCTTAATTCAAATTATATCATTTAAATTAAATTATTAATTTAAATTTATTTATTATATGGACTCTTATGCTTCAAATGATGGCCACGTGCCTAAAGCCACAATTGTCAGCTTTAACAACTTTTCTTACAGCTGGCCACATGTGGGTGGAACAAAACGGTCGGGGACTATATCAAAGCGCTAATATATATATATATATATATATATAAAGAAGCGAAAATTTAAGGAATGTTAGAAGAAAGATGTATTTTTAAACACTTTTTTTCTTTTCTTTTTATGAGTATTGAAAAAGATACGTAACAGTAATTCAATAGTTAGATTTATAAAATATTTAATAAAGTGGTTAAAATTATTTTTATTATAATAATTTTATTATAATAATAAAATAATTAAAATTATTTTTATTATTAATAAAATTTATATTATAATAATTTTATTTTTTTATTATTATAATATATAAAAACTTGACGTTATTAATATTTCAGAATATAACTGTCAAACACGTCTACAAGAAAATAATACGATTAACGTTATCACAAAGGATAAAAGAATATCCTTAAAAAAAAAGTTATTTTTAGACCATGTTTGTCCTGTCTGATTGCCTATCGGTGATGAAAAGAAGAATCGACGGTTTCCCAGCCACGACAGATTTCTGATTTTCGACGTCCAACGCCACGTGGCAGTGTCAAATGCTGGAGCATCCCTTCGCCGCCGTCATCTTTCTCAATGCTCACCCCCGGTCGTCCCCACTCGCTTCCTCCGCAACTGAGACCCACGCTCCTTCTTCCCTTCAAAGCTCGTTGCTTGTTGGAAACAAAAATGATCCTTTGTCCATTCTTCTCTCTCTCTCTTCCAGCTATTGGACACCATAACGGCGGAGACCACTAGCTTCAGTAATTTCTTCAACTCGGAGTGAAAAATGGCGAATCGCACGTCCGATCTACTGGGCCGAGTCGACCCGGCTCTCCGACTCGACGAGAAGGCCTTGCTCTTCTACGCCTCCGCCAACGTCGATGGCTTCCCTCCCTCTCCCTCCACTTTCACCGTCTCTCAGGTCTCCCCCCTCTCCCTCCTCTCTTTCTCTCTCTAGATTTTGGATCAATGGCTTCTCAACTTCTTCTTCTGGAAATTTCAGTTCGGGCATGGGCAGTCGAATCCTACGTATCTTCTGGAAGCCAGCTCTGGTTCTAGGGCTTCGGCCAAGCGATACGTTCTGAGGAAGAAGCCTCCGGGGAAGTTGCTGGACTCTGCTCATGCCGTAGAGAGAGAATTCCAGGTTCATATATGTATATATGTAAATCAATTTGATTATATAGAAATCAGAAATGTCTTTGGCTTTCTCAAAATATTCAATTTTGTTGTTGTTGTTGTTGTTTCTTCTGTTGAAAAAACAGGTTCTTCAGGCATTAGGTGCTTATACAAAAGTTCCAGTTCCTAAAGTTTTCTGTTTGTGTACGGATTCGAGTGTGATTGGAACTCCTTTTTACATCATGGAGTATTTGGAGGGACGCATATTTATTGACCCCAGACTAACGGTATTGCTTATAGTTTGCACTGTAATACCATATGATTAGTTTTATATGAAATGGGAATTTATTTTCAGCTTGAGGGTTGGATCAAAATGTTGTCCTTTCTAAAAGAAATAAAAAATAGAAATTTCAGGATATATATCAAGCAGCGGTTATTGCTCATATCTTGCACTGTAAAAGGAAATGATTATTATATCACATGGGAATTATTGTTAATTGTTATCTTGCTCAAGTATTCCCTTGAACTTGGTTTGTCAATTAAAGGTTCTGTTTTCAGCTAAATATATTGACCCTTTTTTTTATTTTATTCGGGTGTGTACCGATCTACATGTGTTCCTTGTAGTTTGCACTGAAAAAATATATGGTTTGATCCATGTCTGATAGGGATTGATGTTATCTTACTGAAGTGTTCCCTTGAACTTGGTTTTTTAATTAAAAAAATATACTATCTTTAGCTAGAGGGTTGAATCAAAATATTGTCTTTTGTGTTCCTTTTTTTACTTTCTTTCAGGGTGTAGCTCCTGACAGGAGAAGAGAAATATATCGAGCAACCGCAAAAGTTTTAGCTTCCCTTCATTGTGCTGATGTTGATGCAATTGGTCTAGGAAAGTATGGCCGACGGGACAATTATTGTAAACGACAGGTGCATGAATTTTTTAGAAGATTTTAGCTTGTATTGCTTTGTAATTAGATGTTGCAATTCAGTTGTGTTTAATGTGTCCTTTGTTTGTTTCAGGTGGAAAGGTGGGCTAAACAATATGTTGCTTCGACCGGTGAGGGTAAGCCTGAGAGAAATCCAAAGATGTTCCAACTGATGCATTGGTTACGGCAAAATATCCCTCTTGAAGATTCTTCGGTGGGCACAACAGGCTTAGTTCATGGAGATTTTCGCATTGATAATCTTGTTTTCCATCCCGTTGAGGTTTGGTACTTCCAAAAGCCTTTGATTGATGCAGAAGTTAAAAGCCTTTGATTGATATGTTGCTCTAGCAGCCGTAGTACATGGAGAATAAGTATCAGCAATTTACATGCAAATTTCATATTCCCAGCAATTGAATGGTTTGTTTATTTCTTAATGTTCCAAAAAGCAGTATAGTTTAGATTTTATGGGGCCAAAACTTATATAGTTTACATGCATATAAATATTGAATCCGTGCCTTATACATGTACATCTAACTTTTGTTTTTCACCCCGAGCGTCAAAAGCGGTCAATGTGATTTCTGGACTTCTAGCCGTTCAGAATTAATATCTCCAAAACGTGTGGAGTACAATAGGGGAGTTTTTTTTTTTTCTTTATATGCATATACAGTAGTTTATTTAACCCTTAATGCCCTTAATATGATCATAGTGACACACACACTATCTCTTGAATGGCTGATCTGAATTGTGCACCTCATTTGATACCTTTACTAATTACAATGCAGGATCGTGTGATTGGCATTCTTGACTGGGAATTATCCACACTTGGAAACCAAATGTGTGACGTTGCATACAGCTGTTTGGTAAATGTTCCAACTTTAGTCTTTGGATAGGGAATAATGAATATGAGACTCAATTTATCTCTGATTTGGCACACTTTTGTTAATGGATACATTTGAATTTCTTCGATAACCTGTTCTACAGCAGAAAACTCACAAATTCGTCAAGCATAATTGGGAACATTTTAGTCTTTGGATCGAGAATAATGAATATGAGACTCTTATGTATCTCAGATTTGGCACACTTCTGTTTATGGATACTTTTGAACAAGTTCTATAGCAGAAAACCCACAAATTCGTCAAGCATAATTTCCTCATTGATTTTTTCTTCCAAAGAAATCATCGCTGGTTTATTTTCCTTCTTTTGCAGCATTATGTTGTGGACATTGCAGTTGACAAAGATCAAATTTCTAAAGGTATAGAACATACTGGGATTCCACAAGGAATTCCATCACTGGCCGAATATTTGGCGGATTACTGCTCTTCAGCTGTAAGTCCTCTTGACGATGGTAGTGAATAAACAATGGATTTTTGTGTTTTTTGTTCTCAACACTCTTTGAAGAAATATAGGTATGCAAACAAGAAAATTAGTTCAGTATCTTGCCAAAAATAAGACATATCTGTGTTTGTAAAAGGGCATCACGAAAAGGAAGGTGGAAATATGTACTATCTACATGATAAGGTCTTTGAGAGTATTTATGCCATGTTAAATTCAATTTGATTGTGCAGGATTTAATTGTATTAAATGATTTAACTATAGAAATAAGGTAATAGCAGGTGAGATAAGAAAGATTTCGTGTAATTAATACAATAACCTTGCTTAGAATAAGTTGGTATGTCACGGAGGTAATAGAGGTTAACTAATGGATGTACTTCCTTTTACTTTGGAGTTCTCTCTGCCATCCAGTTTTGGAATAGATGGTTACCACTGTAGATCACTCTGTGTCCTTTCCACTAACCTTGTTGAGTGATGAACTTATAATGGAATTGTTGCACTTGCAGCAAAAACCATGGCCTGCAGCTGAGTGGAAGTTCTATGTTGCCTTTTCTATGTTTCGTGGAGCATCAATCTATGCAGGAATATATAGTAGATGGATCATGGTATTTTCCCAAGAGATAAAAGTTTCCTATTATATTGTTACATTATGCATGATATGATTTGCAAAAAGCTATTAATGGTTTACCATTCAAATGAAGGGCAATGCTTCAGGAGGTGAGAGTGCCCGATATACGGGTGACAAAGCTAATGCTCTTATAGAATCTGCATGGGCATTTATTAACCAGGAATATGTGCTTCCTGATAATCCTCCATCAGGTAGTTATATGCTTGTGCTTTTTAGCCGGCTTCCATTTTACATTTTCTGCAAATGGTTTATTAACTTTTGAGGATGCAATAATGTTCAAAGAGTTCCACTATTGTTTCAGGTGCTTTTGGTACACACAATGATGCATTTTCAAGAACAGGGAGGTTTGTTCCAAGTAAAAAAGTTTTGGAATTAAGAAACAAGTTGATTAAGTTCATGGAAGACCACATATACCCCTTGGAAAATGAGTTTCACAAACTTGCTCAGTCTCCTTCACGTTGGACGGTTCATCCAGAGGAAGAGAGGCTAAAACAGCTAGCAAAGAAAGAAGGACTTTGGAACTTATGGATACCTGTACGTATCTAAATCCTGCTCCCAAGGAGGACGTTTTGTATATTGTGCTTTTGTATATCTCCTTTGAGGTTTACTCTTCTACCATTGAAGCTTCTTCTTGTGAAAGAAGGAATAATCTTTTTACTTAAAGGTAGTTTTCTTGGTCCTTTTGAGCCTACATGCAGTTTGATAGTGCAGAAAGGGCAAGAAAATTAATTTTCGATGGAAGCAATCATCCTTTCTCCGATGATGCAAGCAATCAGTTATTGGGGGCAGGCCTCTCAAACCTTGAATATGGATACCTTTGTGAGATCATGGGCCGTTCTGTTTGGGCACCACAAATTTTCAATTGTGGTGCACCTGACACAGGAAATATGGAGGTGAGGTGAAAAGTTAAGATTATATGCGAAGACAATCTCTATGCAAGTTCGTTGGATCTTGTAACATTGGGTTAGCCTTTTGTTTTAGGTATTGTTGCGCTATGGAAACAAAGAACAACTACTTGAATGGCTAATTCCTTTGCTTGAGGGGAAAATCCGATCAGGATTTGCAATGACAGAACCAAAAGTTGCGTCTTCTGATGCAACCAATATTGAGTGTTCTATTAAAAGGTAATATTGTGCAAAATCTTTGAAAAGAGAATCTACCTGTTGTGATGCTAGCGTGAGTTTCGTCTTTGTTTATTATTCAATGTCATTGCATTTAACTAGAGTCTTTTTCAATGGAAATGAATTTTAGCGTTGCTAAACCTGTTTCTATTTTGTTTTGCTTCTTTTACATTGTTTTCCTTCTTTTTCTGGCGCATTTATTCAATAAAAAGATAAAATAAATGACAAGCAGCAGGATGTTTCCTTGCAAAAGGCTTAGCAATATGTGTCTTTGTTTTCACCTGTAGGCATCTCATCTAGATATTCATGATCATATTCTAGGAGTTTCTGCTAGTATCATATTGAAAGCTGCTGTGAACATGTACAGAGAAGGAGATTCATATGTCATCAATGGGACAAAATGGTGGACAAGTGGCGCTATGGATCCAAGATGCATGATTCTTATAGTCATGGTTAGTTTTTGTGAGGAAAGGGATTAATATCTCTATTTGTGATAGTTTACTATTTTCGGAGAATAAAGTTTAGCCAAATACTTTGCAGGGAAAGACCGACTTCAATGCTGCTATGCACAAGCAACAATCTATGATCTTAGTGGATATTCGGACAGCTGGTGTGCATATTAAGAGACCACTCATGGTTTTTGGTTTTGATGATGCACCTCATGGACATGCAGAAGTCTTGTTTGATAATGTGTGTGTTCCTGCAAAAAATATTTTGTTGGGAGAAGGGCGAGGATTTGAAATTGCACAGGTATAACGCAGTACCTTTCTTAGAAAGTAGAAACTTTTATCATTATGAAATCAGTACACTTAATTGGTTTTAATCCCTTAAAGCTCTCGTATATCAACTTCGTTTTGCATGAAAGTATGCTGTATCGGTGATCCTCTATGGATTAACTACCTCAAGTGATTAAGGACTTTGATTTTGCTCCAAAATTCTTGGGTGGCCTTGATGCTAGCCCAAGAATGACTATCTAAGAGGGGGTAAATCGGGTTTTAAAAAGATTTTAGCCAATTTTTTGTAATTGAAAATTTCTTAACTAATCAGAAAATCAAAATATGGCAAATGACGATATTCATCAAGTTAATAGACCATTATATATCAGTTTATTAACTTATTATAGTGCACATTAGCTTATTAACTTGATATATATTGTTGTTTTGCATATTGTGATTTTGTGATTAGTTGAGAACTTTCCAATAGTTATGATAAGTTTCCTAAAATTTTTCAAGGGAGCGAAAGTATTTCATTGTGAGAATTTTCTAATGGACGTCGAAAAGCATTGTTAGTTATAAGTTGATCATGACTTTTGTGCTTCTCCATGTCATAGTTTATGATGTGTTTCGTCCAGATACTTGCTGGAGTGAAACATACTTTTCTCACTTTTTGTCCTGAATTTACATCCTTGCAGGGTAGGCTAGGTCCAGGAAGGTTGCATCATTGCATGAGGTTGATAGGTGCTGCTGAGCGTGGCATGGAGATGATGGTTCAAAGGGCTCTTAGTAGACGAGTCTTTGGGAAGTTGATTGCTGAGCAAGGTTCTTTCCTTTCAGATTTGGCGAAGGTATATCAGTTGATGATTTAACCTGTTAGTATCTGGCGAAGTAATAATCTTAAAATCTTTAAGATTACTCTTAGTTGTACCATGAAGCAAGAACCATAGGTTGTAACCATAGACTAACTATGCAACCTTCAAAATCTTTTATAACTAGCCATTCCAATGAAGTGATAATCTTGAAAATTTATCTGAATTGAATCTTCCAGTATGTCTACCATTTAAATCAATTTTAATTTCCTTCTCAACACATGGTGATCATACTTATATCGCCCTTCTGTCATTCAGTGTCGTGTAGAGCTTGAGAAGGCTAGATTGTTGGTTCTGGAAGCAGCCGACCAGCTTGATAGACTAGGAAATAAAAGAGCCCGGGGGACAATAGCAATGGCTAAGGTAAATCTCTCTTTGGACGAGCTCAATTGTATTGTTTTCATAAATTACATGGACCCGCTGTTCACCTTCGTATTAAATATATGAATTGCATGTTTCTTACGAATGAATCGGTGATCTGTGGAGCAGGTGGCAGCTCCAAACATGGCGTTGCAGGTGCTTGACAGGGCAATGCAAGTGCATGGTGGTGCAGGCTTATCCTCGGACACGGTTCTTGCACATCTGTGGGCGACTGCAAGGACATTGCGAATTGCGGATGGTCCGGATGAAGTTCATTTGGGTACCATTGCGAAGTTAGAACTACGGAGGGCTAAGCTTTGAGATCTTGTGATTGAAGATGGAAGAGAAATAACCTCACATTTATATCTGTAGCAATAAACGATGAGGATAGAAAGGGGATAGGCTGGTGAAAATAATGTCTGGCTTGATGCTGGTATGTTAACCCGAAAACTAGTGAGCATGAGAATAAAATGTAATGCTCAAGCATACCTGCATACATATATATATATATATATATATATATATATGCCTACACTTTTTAGATTTACATATTGCTACTTCTTGCTCGTATTCAGAGGTCGGTTATTCCCAGGAAGAAAAAATTGCAAGAGTGGTTTTTCAATAAGACTATGAATTATGCCCGTTTGAGAACAATTTTGCTTTGGCATTTTGACGTTTTCTCTCGTACAATTGAAAGAACTAGTTTGAACTATAATTTTTTGGTCCAAACCAACCACGGACCCAAATGCACTTAAATGTGGAGAAAGGGAAGGATGGCTAAATTAATAATAGAAAAACGTGTTTGGCTGGCTACATAACAAAAAGCAAGGAATGCAATTTTTCTTTTATTTGATAAAATAATAAGCAGCACAGACTGTGGAACTTGAATTTCTCGATGGTCAGTGTATTATAGTCTTCGTCTACTATTTCAGCTTAAAAAGCATATAACATGGACGCATGTTAACATAACTTAGGTGTTCTCTTACTCCAGCCATTTTTAACAAATGTATAAAGTGTTTAGAAATATAGTTGGAGCTACAATTAAAATAAAAATAATATAATATATGAGGGTTTTACATTGTAACAAATTTTTACTTTATATTGCAGCGTATAAGAGCTTTATATTATAACAATTAGAATTTATTAGATTGTCAAATAAAGCCATAATGTTTTTCTTCTTTTTTTATTTAAAAAAAGCAACATTTATTTCCATACCAGGCCTTACTCGCCCTTTTTGTTTTAAGGAAATTGTATCAACATTTCTTTTTCAAACTTAAAACGTAAAAAGCTTAAAGAAGTAAATAACATGTTCAAAAATATTTGAGGTAAATAGCATATTTACTCTATAAGCGATTTATTTATCCTTAGTGAATAAATTATTTACTTAGCAAAAATGTTATTTACTTTAAGTATTTAAAAACTCTTGCAATTCACTCCAAAGAAAAATTTAAAAAAAAAAAAAAAAAAACAACAACAACAACAAAACAATGTTACTTGCCTCGTTCGGTATTTTTGAAATAGCAATGCACTAGAGCAAAAGGCATGCTTGCACATATCAAAATAGATTCAAATGAAAAGGCTTCTACATCCGCTAAATAATTGCTTCATCTTAAAACAAAGTTTTTCATTTTTATACCATGAGTGTGTTTGGAACCAACTTCTAACTCTAAAGATCAATTATTACAGTGTAAAAATCTCACATGCTTCAATATAAAGCAAAAATATGCTACAGTATAAAGCTCTCAAATGTTACAGTTTTAAGTTCTATTATGATCATGTTAAAAAAAAAATTTTTTTGACCTGCTTCATATTTATACACATATTTCAAATTAATATTAAATCTTATAGTTTTTGGTTAAAAATTGTTTCTTTTCTTTTTTTTTTTTCCTCTAAAGGTGTTCAAGTCATTTTTATAATCAAAATTCACTGTTTACAAGAAAAAAAAACGTAACACTTGTGCATGAATTCAAAATGTAAGTGTAAACATGGCTATGGTTTTTTTATAATTTCGAAATGCAGGGTATACAAATTTGATAGAGAAAAAATAAACTATATAAGATACACAAAATACTTCATGTAAAACAATATATACACACACACACAAAGAAAAACCAACAATGTTTGGCAGTCCTAAATATAAACAATGCAGTTGCTGGAACAGAAGCCATATCCCAAACAAATGGTCTAGAATGAAAGACCTATTTCTAAGCCTGAACTACTAGATTGGCTGAAGTGCTCTCAAATTTGGAAAATACTAACAACCTCTAGTTTTGTCCTACTCCCCATACCCCACATTTTCTTAGCCAAAATTAACTGCCTTTTCCAAAGAAACACATATCCTTTTTTTGGCTTCCTTTCCCGCTTCCACAAAAGATATATATATCCTTCCTCCATTTAAACAAAACAAACTCCGCATAACCTCTTCTTACCTCAATAAATTTGACAAGACAAACACAAGAAGTAGGTAGAAAAATATAGTAAAACAAAAATAAAATTAAATAAACCTATAGAAACATTAGTCTTCTTCCAAACAAGATGCCGTTTGGGGGGCAAAGTAGCAATGGAGGCCAGAGTAAGAAGAAGATTGCCATAATCGGCACCTCGGCTCTGGTCCTCGTGGCAATGGTGGTGGCAGTGGCGGTCGGATTCAACCGTGGTGAATCTGACCACCAATCCAACGCCCCCGCCAGCCCTCCTGCCGGCGTCTCCACCACGTCAAAGGCAATTCAGGTAGCAACGGGTCGCATGTTACGAAGTGGTCCCTAATCATATTTTAAAATTTTTAACTTTTTTGTAAATACAATTTTTTAAAAGATTTCACACATGCTCTTATTTCTTTAAAAAAAACAATTATATAATTATATCCGCGCTCAATATTTGAAATTTATAACTATGTTTAACTCTAATAAAAAATTAATATTAATTTTCTGGCCCCGCCTTTGAATTCAGGCCATTTGCCAGCCAACCGACTATAAGGAGACATGCGAGAACACCCTCACGTCCGCCGCCGGCAACACCAGCGACCCAAAGGAGCTCATCAAAGCTGCCTTCAACGTCGCCATCGACCACATCTCCGAGGCCATTAAAAACTCCTCCACATTGAAAGAGCTCGCCAAGGATTCCCGAACAAACCAAGCCCTTTCCAACTGCGACGAGCTCCTAAATTACGCCATCGACGACCTCAAGGAGTCCTTCGAAAGAATTGGAGCTTTCGAATTTGGAAAGCTCGATGAGTACGTCGATGACCTAAAGATCTGGCTCAGCGGAGCGGTAACCTACGAGCAGACCTGCCTTGACGGCTTCGAAAACACCACCGGTGAAGCCGGTGAGAGGATGAAATCGTTGCTGAGAAGCTCTCAGGAGCTCACCAGCAACGGGCTCGCCATGGTGACCGAGATTTCCTCCATTGTAGCCAGCTACAACCTTCCATTCAACGTGAGCAGGAGGCTTCTTTCGAGCGACGACAGCAAGGAATCGACGCCGTCGTGGTTGAACGCCGGGAGGAGGAAGCTTCTCCAGGCTACAGGGAAGACGATAAAGGCCGACGTGGTGGTGGCTAAGGACGGAAGTGGGAAATACAAGACGGTGAATGAGGCTCTCAAGGATATTCCAAAGAAGGGCAACAAGACCTTTGTGATTTATATCAAGCAGGGAGTTTACAAGGAGAAGGTCATCATTGATAAGAGCATGACTCATGTTATGATGATCGGAGATGGCCCCACCAAGACCAGGATCACCGGCAGTTTGAACTTCGTTGATGGTGTTCAGACATTCAAGACCGCCACTGTTTGTGAGTTATCCTCATCATCACCATCTATCTATCACATATATATACGTATATATATATACACACATATATGTGCGAGTGTGTTTGTGTGTATATAATCTTACTTGTTTTTGGAGGCCAATTAAAGGGGATAAAAACTCTAAATATTATAAAAAATTGATAATCATCGCCGTTTTTCGATGCATGGACGCTGCATTAATTGTGACAATGCCATATAACATGCAAAGTACGTAGTTGCTAAGGTCCAAAAGATCAAGTTTTCATGTGCCCTCAAAAATGTTTTCGTGTCAAATTTCCTTCTTTTGGCAAAATCAAATGAGGAAAAAAAGCTAGGTTTTTTATAAAATCAGTTTTAACTAAAATTTTTTATTATTATAGTGTAAAACTTTGACATGCTTTACATATTACAGTTTTTAATTCAAAAGTTTTAGTTTTAATCGTGTCTCCAAATAACCAACAAGTATCACAATTGATCGTGATGATCTCAACACTTTTAATCCAGTTAGAAAGTTGGGATTTTATTAAGACTAGATTGTGTGATTAATGTGATGTATATAAATTATTGTTGGACCACTTCTAACCGCTTAACTTAACGTGTGATGTTATTGCAGCCGTTATGGGAGCCAACTTCATGGCAAAAGACATCGGGTTCGAGAACACGGCAGGGCCACAGAAGCACCAGGCTGTGGCCCTTCGCGTACAATCTGACATGTCAATCTTCTACAACTGCCACATGGACGGATACCAAGACACTCTCTACGCCCACACCCACCGCCAATTCTACCGCGACTGCCAAATCTCCGGCACCATCGACTTCATCTTCGGTGACGCCGCTGCTGTCTTCCAGAACTGCAAGATGATCATCCGCAAGCCGCTGGAAAACCAGAACTGCATCGTGACAGCGCAGGGCCGCACCGACCGCCGCGAGGCCACCGCTCTCATCCTCCAGAACTGCACCATCACCGGCGACCCGGCGTACATCCCCGTCAAGGACAAGAACAAGGGGTACTTGGGGAGACCCTGGAAGGAGTACTCCAGGACCATCATCATGTCATCCCACATTGACGACGTGATTGCACCCGAGGGGTGGTTGCCCTGGGCCGGCAATTACGCCTTGAACACTTGCTTCTACACCGAGATTGCGAACCGAGGGCCGGGCTCGGACCTGAGCGGGAGGGTCAAGTGGCGCGGGATCAAGACCATTGCGCCGCAGCGCGCCACGGAGTATACACCCGGGAGGTTCATACGCGGGGACTGGTGGATTAAGGCCGCTGGCGTGCCTTATGTTTCTGGCATGTTGAATATCTAGGAAACGACACCGTTTGGTGGTTATGTCTTTCTTTCTTTTTCTTTTTCCTTTTAATTTGAGAATTTTATTGTTTGTGCTTTGGAGTTTGAACTATGCACGTATATGCCTGTGAGGAGGTGGAGGTGGAGTGAACTAATTTGACTCATTTTAATTTGTTGGATAACAATATAATAAGTTGATTTAAACGGTTATATAGTTCCTTTTGATTTATTTGGAGATTTTTTTTTTCTCTCTCTATGTCCTTTCCCTTTAGTGCTTATCTCAGCTCCCTTCTTCAGTGTTGTGCACTTCTCTTAAAAATTGCTTCTGTTAACTTAATAATAATGGGAGAAACTAATGGGAAAAAATCTTATAATATTTCCTTAAACGAATCTTGAAATGCTTATGAAAAACATAATTTTTATGTTCTTATAGTTATGGAACATTTTAAAATAGAAGTGAATTGACTCAAGTGTACTTCCAACACTATAAATTTAGCAACAAACAATCCATTTGTTCAAGTGGACAGGACCTTTGATTAGAGTTATATAGTCTTAAAAAGTTAAGAAAAGATATTGGTAATGTTGCACCAGTCTACTTAAAAATACTTATTCATAGTTTTTTTTTTTTTAAAAATAGTTTACTTCCTCCTGTTTTGGTTATTTATTTGTTTTATTTTGGAAGCTTGAGCTTTGGTTACTTGAGAAAGAATGGTCCTGCAGATTTGTTGGGGACTTGGCGTTTGATGTATGGGTAAATGTGGAAATTAGGTTGTATACAACGTATAGGTATTCATTAATACTGCTTTGTCATAAAAATTAGGTTTAAATTTTATTTAAAAAACAGTATTTGAATTGCAACTTTTTAAATTTGAGCTTAATTCATTATAAAAATAATTTACCAAGCGAAAAAACCTGAAAATAACGTACGAGTGAAAATTTTAAAGTAAAATTACATTAATGTGAAATTGTTATGCTAGAATCGAAATTTAGCAAATTTTTTATGAAAAAAATGAGAGAAAATTTTAGAATATTATAAAAATATAAAAATTATATAATAATTATCATAGTGATTGTTACACTCTATATTATATAATAAGACAATACTTATTTTGATGATATTTATTTTTATTATTTTAAAACATTTTAAAAGCTTTCTTATATTTCAACTTCATTACTGATATTTTGTCATGTCTAAAAAGCCTTAATCAAAAAGGCGGTTGTGGCATGTTTGATTCATATATTTGAAATTTAAAATTTTATACGAAATAATCCGTTCCACATCCCATATAAATATGCGTATTCAATATAAAAATATGGTCAATTTGTACATTTTTAGGTAGTTATAAAACATACCTTGTGTTTGAGAGGAGCTTGAGTTTGAACTATTCATAGTATAAAGTTCTCACATGTTAAGTATGAGTTCAAACTGTTTTGCCAAATACTCTAATAGTAATCATGCACCTAGTTTTAAAGGTTGATTAGCAAAAGGTAAACAATGGCCATATATGCAAATATCATAATTTATGGACATCTTTTTTCACGAAATTTATTATAAACATTTACATAATTAACTCAAATATTATTGCAAAAGATTGGAAGTTAATGAGATAAATGTCCCAATTGTGTTTATTGAATTAAAATACGACTCCGGTTTGTAAATACTCTACAAATGTTTATAAAATGATATCATTAAAATAATTAGTATGTCATTAAGGAATTTTTAAATATTTCAAATATTGTGTAAAATTCTAATAGGTTAATGAGATAAATGGCCTAATTATGTTTACTGAATTAAAATATGACTCAAGTTTGTAAATATTCTAAAATGATATTATGAAAATAACTACTATATAAGTGTTCTAAAATGATATTATGAAATAACTACTATGTAATTATATAGTGAAATATCTGATATCATTAAAATAATTATTATGTCATTAATTTTTTAAAATATTTTGAATATTGTACTAAATTTTAATTTCGTAACAATAATTTGTTCATGTAATTTTTTCAAAGATT
This sequence comes from Artocarpus hirsutus, assembly GCA_946598075.1. Lineage (NCBI taxonomy): Eukaryota > Viridiplantae > Streptophyta > Magnoliopsida > Rosales > Moraceae > Artocarpus > Artocarpus hirsutus. The sequence continues at coordinate 21,601 of CAMOHE010053018.1, read as the reverse complement.
AAAGAAGAAAATCATATGTTATGTTGTACTTTTTAAAATTGTGCTTATTTATTGTTGGGGTACAATTCGGACAGGCCCAAATTGACCGTGGGCCCTGTCGGCCCAACCAGTGATCGAGCTATTCGAACGGGTCGGATGATCGAATCGATTATTCGATTCGAGTGTTAATGACTTCCCAAACTGATTATCGATTCATTCAGAGTACCACTCGTCCAGATCGTTTGACGAACCGATCGACTGGATCACTCGTATCGGTTCAACAGATGGCACGTTCCAACGTTTAATGCACATTCAGTACAGGACCGGAATATGCGGAAGTAGTGGATTCTGCAGCAAATCATCTACCGACACGTATCCCATTATCACATTCACCTACGAAGCACTACTCCATCCCATCTGACGGTTAAAGACCACGTTTCGACTCCATAGTATATATATGGCGGAGAGGTGGCTTCAAGGGGGGAGATATACAGAAACATAGGGAGAAATATAGACAGAAAGACGTACAGAAAAAAGGGACAGAACTCTGCCCGTTTATTTTCATCCTAATTTCTTTGTAATACTGCTTTTTGTACACAGCATACCAGATAGTGAACTACAGTGGACATAGCTCTTCATTAACAGAGTGAACCACTATAAATTTGACGTGTTATTTATTTCTGCTTTATTTTTCCTTCACGTAATTCTAATTACGCTTGCATATCCGAGTGGACAGGTCCATCTAACGGTGATTTGAGGGCCCAAAATTCCTAATTGTTTGATTCGAAAGTATCTGTAGGAAAATCCATCCACATTTATATTATATTATTATTTATATTACATATTAAGTTATACCATAAATGATTATATGATATTTAGAAAAAGCAAATATTTAAAAATCGGACTTGCCAAAACACCCCATATTACAATTAGACTTGGGTTGGCCTGTAAGATAAACAGGGCCTGGTATGAGTAAAGCCCATGTGAAAATTGGTACTTATTTTGGGTCATTGTCGGCTCGGAGCGCAAATATAAATGAAAATAAAAATAAAAAATAAAAAATGCGAGATTTAAGCGGGAAGGGTTTTTTTTTTATATTTTTTTAATTCTCAAAAAAAAAAAAAAAAAAAAAAAAAAAGAAGCAGCGGGAAAGGATTAATCGAAACATTCTTTCGTCTCTTCTGTCCACCACCACCCTCCCAAAAGCTCCACTCCACCACTTACCCACACTCTGTTTCCCAGATTTTCTCTCCCATTTTCCCACATTTTCCTTCTGATTTTCCTCGGCCAACAAACAATCAATTCAAAGCCCCCAACTTTTCGCCCTCTCTCGAAACCCCTCTCGTCTCCTTTCCCCTCATATTAGGGTTTCCAAATGACACTCCGACTACAACAGAATTTGATAAACTCCAATTCGTTCCACACAGAATGATCAGCAGAAGAGAAGACACCAACGGCGACGGAGGCGGCGGAGGATTCCATTGGGTTCAAGCGGAGCGTGACCTAGAGTCGAATTGGGAAGTGGATCTTGCACACAAACTCGAGGACTATTTGTTGAAGATTTGCTTCGGCGAGATTCCCACCGGTGACGAAGCTCATATTCCGGTCAATTTCGCTGAAGGTCTGCTTTCAATTTGTTAATTATTTATTTTAAAAAAGGTTAATTTTTTTAATTTTTTAAAATTTCTTTTCTGGGTTTGTAGCTGCTTTACTCCTTCAGGGTTCGGTTCAGGTGTATAGCCGAAAGGTTGAATATCTCTATTCGTTGGTTTTGCGTACTTTGGAGTCCCTTTCTCGTCAAAGGTTTGTTCTTTTAGTTGCAAATTTAAGTCTATTTAATGTGTTTTAGAAAAAATTAGGGCACCAAAGATTCCTTTTTGCGACTTATTTTGTATTGCCATATAAGTTCCTTGGACCATTTAAGTTTGGCCAAGTGTTTATCTTTTGAAATTTCCAGGATTTATACTAATTTGAGTGACCCATAAGAGTTCCTAATAAGTTTTGTATCTTTATCTTGGTTTAAACCTGATCAGTACAAGTTTGCTCAAGTACATTTTTTTTTTTTTTGAAATTTCCATGCTTTATAGTAAGTGACTTGAGCAAGAAATAATGGGTTTCTAATAAATTTTGTTATTTTATTTTGGTTTAATTCTGATGAATGTAGGCAGGAGGAACAATCAGAAAGGACATCGGATCAGAATCAAGAAAGTGCAGCTGGTTCTAAGGAAGTTGCTGATGAAGAAAATGATTTGTTCTGGGGCTTAGATGACATCCCAGGTAGTTTTTGCTCTTAATAAATTTGGGGTGAAAGTTCACTGTAAAATAAGCGGCTTAAAAGAAAAGACATTCTTTGCAGTGGAACCAAAAAATTGCTTGGATACTACATCAGATAGGGGCGCTGCTTTGAATAATTTCGTGAAGCCCCCAGCAAATCTAGTTGTTCTTGAAGGTGATTGCTTAGATACTGGTGGCGATGCTGGGGAATTGGAGTCGTGTCTGGTACTTGTTTCCGTTTGTTGGAAGTATTCATTACTTACTTTATGATCTTTGTAAGTTCTCCATTCATTGCTTGTGTCAAATATGTTTGCAGTTGGCCACCAGCGATCTTTACCGGGGCTTTATTTTACTAGATCCTGGTGATGCAACCACTGTCCATGATTATTTGGATTGGGATAAAGGTGGAAGAGGGCAGAACAGTGCTTATAAGGGAAGTACAGCTCGTAAAAGCTTTCAGTCTCCTACTGGACGTTCTGGGGGAGCTTCATATAAGTCATCCGTTAGAAAGAACCAGGATGGTAATGTCAATCTGTCTCCGCTGGTTGGTTGCAGGTTTGACGTTAATAACTCCAATATTGGGCCTGATCCTCCTGCCCCCAATATATTTGATGATAGCAGCAGTGGATTTAACATGGATCATTGGCATTCAGAACCCGGTGTCTTTGATGACTTAGATGATGATGATGATGATGATGATCCTTGGAAGCCTTTGAATCCTCATGAACCCGGAAATTTGAAAATTAAACCTTTTAGAAAAGGTCATCTAAATTTTCGTTTCTTTAGCTTTCCATGTTCTATGAATTTGCTGGGCGTCTAATAATAATGCCCTCTTGATTTTTCTTCTATTTTTTTTCATAACAGTTAAAGCTCTTAAAAGGAATGGAGTTACATCTAAGCACATTTTGATATCTACACTGTTTCCTCCTGCGAAGTTGCACGGTACTGTAAGCCCAGATCTTAGGAGATTGTGGGAGATGCGAAATCAAGCCCGTGAAAGACGAAAAAGACAAAGGGAGTCTCATCCTCTTCCGCTATTTGAACAGGTTATTTTTTTCTCCCTCTTTGAATTTGGAAGTTTAGTTACTTGTATGTGCCTTCTTTGTTGTGATACAAGATTCCTTTATTGCAGCTGCGACAGCAACTTATGAGTGATGGAAATCAAATTTTTTATGCATTCCTTAATATTGAGGATGGCAATGAGGATGAAAATGATAATGGAATTCCTGATTTTGGGAAACCTGATGATAACATGCCAGAGTACATGGATGACGGTGTACCTTTTAACAACGAACAGGTTTGGCCAACACCATTTTGCTTATTTATGTGTTTTGTGAAGTGTTGGGATTCGGGAAGTACTTTTGGTTGTATATTCATTGTTATCGAATTCGCCTGCAGCAAGATGGAGATGGTCCTAACTTTGGTGTTGATGATGCTTTTGGACATGAAGATGCAAATACTTGTACAAACCTAGAAGACCTATGCCGCTCTCACCTAGTAAGCGCAAGCCGTTTACTTTTGCTCATTGCTTACAATGGTGATCACTAGTTAAATTGCATTCTATTCGGCAAGCTTATACACTTTTAAACTCTCATTCTGCCTTTCTGTTGGGTGAGGGTTTTGTTAGGACTCAGTTGCATGCATTTATCCTTATCCAGGTTTGTTCTTTCTTGAGCTGAAAAAGGCAAAAAGCATAAACTCACTTGGAAAACAGAGGAAGTGATATTACCTTTTAAATAATGCTAAATGGGAAGTCAAAGAAATAGACTAGAAAGAAAAGAGTTAGTTTGCATGGTGCATTTTGCTTGTTTGCTAATTTTCGCTGCAAGTTTACATATTACATTGGCATGGATGGCTTTTTACCTTATAAATTTAAATGACAGCTTCAATTGTTGTTTAGTTGGTTGATCATTTTCCGTTAATAGGATGCTCTCCTCGCTAGCATAGCTGAAACTGAGAAGCAGAGTGAATTGGCTGCACGGGTTACTACATGGAAACTGAAAATTGAGCACAACCTGGAAGAGCAAGTAAGTTTTTTCAGCTTTTATTCCCTTTCTATGAGTCAATTTGTTGATTTTAAAAATATTTATTGGGACTGCCGATATTTGTACTCTACTCTTAATTTTTACTCTGGTAGTCTGAATTGAAAAACCCTATTTTTTCTGCTAGGATTTGCATCCCGAATTTGATATTCACAATTATGGTGAAAGAATTCTAGACAAACTATCCCGTGAAGCAGAAGATAAAAATGTCTTGTCATTTGCTGATGTTGTGAAAGGCCAAGAGAAATATGATGTGGCTAGAAGCTTTTCTGCTCTTCTGCAACTGGTAACTTGTTTGTCTTCAGTCTTCGCTAATCCGTAGCACGTTTCACATCCAATAACGTCAGTTAGTTAGCTTTTAATATATACTGCATTGGTTCTTACTTCTTACAAATATACATTCATTTCCACTATCTGTAAGCTTCTTTACGAGTTTTGGATGTGCCAAAAAGTGGCTACTTGCTTTTTTATTATGATGAGTCCATTCTTGTTATCTAATGATTTTTAGGTGAACAATGGGGATGTCGAGTTGGAGAAAAGTGGGGTGAATGGTCAGTCTGTCTGCTGTACAGTGGCGAATCCTTTCCATGTTCGGCTTCTTAGCCATGACAAGGGAAGGGACAGAGCTTCCTTTCGCTTGTCGAAAAAGAGAGTCAAGTCTCCATCAAGAAAAACATCCAGAAAGGGTGATAATGAAAACTTTTGCGTAGACAAATCTAAACACCTCTCTGTCAATTCTTCCAAGTTACGTGAATCAACGGAGATGCCATTGCAACCGAATTGCAAATTTTCTGTAAAAGTTGGAAAAATTGGTGCTCTGCGGTGCACTCCTGAAGGAAAGAAGAGGAGAAAGTCTAGGCTTGTTGAGCCAGTTGATCTACATTCTGCAGGATGACACAGATTTTGGGGTTTGTCCCCACTGTTTTTACCATTAAGGTAATTCTCTTGTTTTGTGCAAATAGAGGGTCAAAAACAGCTAGGAGTGACCTCATTACACTAGATGTAGTTCACTAACGAGGGAAAAATTTGTTCTGTGTAATATATTTAAATTTTAACGTCAGAATTGTCGTGTAATCATTAGGTAAAGACCTTATATATAACTTGTATTATTAATAATTTGTGATGGCCTTGGCTTCAGGCCCTCCAATAATACTTTTTTGCTTCCATGTTTAGAAACAACTATTATTCTTGTTCACAAATCAACATATGCTTCTCTCTCTCTCATCACTCTTCTTGTGAGTTCACAGGATAAAGAATATAATTAGCCAAATAATATGGCTTTCAACTAATACGTGTAGGCCACGTCTTAAGGTTATTTCCCCAATATCTAAAACGGCCAGGCTACTTGACTTTGCATTTTAATCTTAAGTAGGAGGGGTTACTCTTTTGATTTGACGTATCTTAAAGTCTACATGTGCCTTCTTTTTTAAGGAATATTTATGGTGTGGCGTGTGTTTTTCTTTCATCATGGAGCAATGGTGTTTTAGTTGGAGTTTTAGTTGGAGTAACTTTTTAATGGCCTGATTGCGACTAGAAACAATTATATACCATGGGTTGTAAATTTTTAAAGTGGACAGTCGTATATTATACTGTTAAAACCCTAATTGGCGTCTAAACATCATGTTGTGATGTATTATTACTTTCTTCACTATAAAGAAATTTCTTTCTTTTTTCTTCTCCCAATGGGCAGGCATGGTACTCCTTTGGTCTTTACTTGCTCTCCTTGCCAATAGCAAAGAACCAAAGGCAATAAAAGAATCATTGCCGGGTTAAGTATAGAGATTCAAGAAAGCGTGTGAAGAATAAGTAGTGGGGCCTTGAGAGTGAGCTCCCTCCTCCTTTTCCCCTGAATTTTTAGCCTCATCTCCCCTTGAGTTGCTAAGTGAGAAAGGAGGAAAAGATTCGGTGGCTTACATGGAAAGTTATCAGAAATGTTCTAGTTAGAGTAAGCTGAGGGGCAGTCAACAATCAACACGAGTCTTTGCGTTGACTTTTATAGGCTCTCTCCATCTCAAGAAAGGATGCATTCTCTGACTATTGATCAAGATATGTACGAAGGAAAAAGAAGTGTAACGTGTTCCCCAAGTCCAGTTTGACGTTTGGAATTCGGATGCCTTTTGTTTTCGAGGGAACTACAGTGTGCATACTTATCATTTATCAATTTTTCAGTCAATTTTCAATTTTTTTTTTTTTTTTTTTGGTAGTCAATTATCACGGGATAATATTTGCAAAATTCTAACAAATGCGATCGTTTTCTTTAACAAACGAGATTGTTTTCCAAGTTTCATCCAATATTCGAGTGTTGAAAGTAGGAAACTTCACTAGCCGTGAGAAAAATTCTCGACAATTTTTTATAGACTTGATCTAATTACTTTTAAGCCTTAAACAATATACGATTACTTACAAATTGGAATGTTGAAATTATGAAATGGAAGGATAAACTTACAAATTAATATCGATGTCATGAGTTAAACTCCTGATGTTATAGAACAATACTTGAAATTGGAACCAAAAAAAAATATGAAAGACTGGACATGCAAGCCAAAGTCCTTCAAAGCATGAATGCAGGTTTCTAACTTTAAAAGTATTGACATTTTCAGTTTCATCTAAAACTTTATAATGTTATAATATAAATCTCTCACGTGTTATAGTGTCAAGAAAAAATAAATTATAATAAAAAGCTTTTTATATTACACTAATTTTAAACAAAATCGGTTTATGCATTGGTTTAAATTAATGCTGCAAAATACCCTGTTACTAACCTGGAATGTCCTACAATAACCAAGAGAAAAGGCCAAGTCTAGTCGATGCGGAGGGAGGTGAACTAAAGCGTGTCTCTTTTTCTGTCGTTTTCCTTCCCCATCTATCTTTCAATAACCAGGAGAAAAGCTAAAACGTAAGTCTACACTATGTGGTGGGAATAGATCCAAAGCGTATGTTACAAGTCTGTCGTTTTTCTTCTCCATCTATCTTTTGTGTCATCGTGCTAGTACTGCAGTAGAAAACGCGTCGAGAACAGGGACCGAGGCAAGCTGGCCCACAGAGTTTGCAGTCTTCAGTTCCCACCAAAAGTCGTGACAGACTTCTCCACTAATATGACAAATTTCCTGCCCTTGTTTGGTTTATACAAACAATAAAACTACAAGCTAGAGTTACCATGGATTGGGCTTGTAAATATTAGGGTATTTGGCTCAGAACCGTTCACAATATAAAACTTTTAGTTATAATATGAAACAAAAATTAGCTATATTATAAAATTTTAAGTAGTTACAATGATCTAAATTAAAAATATTTCAAACCGTTGGTTCTAATTACTCTTTTAAACACCAAATCAGTAAGCTCAAAACAGAATTCCACCAAACTACTATGTTAGAAATATTATAGTAACGACATGATGAACATATAACTCTTTTTGCATCTTAAGCGGATTACTTAATCATTAACTTCTGTCGAAATCTCGCCTTAAATAAGAATGGTGTTGAGATGTAACTGTCCAATCATCTATCTTCTACATCAATTACTAACAAGGTATTTGGCTAGTGGTAAGAACCATTAATAGGAACCGTTTTTATTGTAGTATGTGAAAGCTTTATATTGTAGTAACTTTTTTTTTTACTACAATATGTGAGAGCCTTACACTGTTCATAACTGAGTTTGTGGTGTGAACCACTCTTAGCCAAACACCTTCTAAGTAGGTGTTTGACAAAAATGGTCTAAACTATCTTTTTAGTTACAAACAGTATAAAACTTTTACATACTATAATAACAATAAAAAAATCACTATAGCATAAAACTTTTACATATTATAATAAAAACGGTTATAACTAGTAGTTTTAACCGTCCTATCAAACATCCTATAAATTATTTATAACTTTAATAATAAACTTGTCGTAAGAACATTTATTTTGGTTGGGTTTAAATTCTGTCACCATCCGATTCTACTGGATAAAGATGCTTATGTTTCGTGTTGGGTACACGTAAGGTATAGCCACCGAGCAGGCTGCGGAACAATAGGTGGGACATATCAGTAAGTGGGAAATTTGACATCCTTTGGAAAGGAACTTATCCGGTAGAATCCCGACCGGCTATTTTCCTATTGAAACCATTAAATTCGTTTAAAATTGTAATTATTTTTTTTTATAAATTTAACCGTCAAAACAGATATTCGTTGATGGGATTTTTTTTTTGTCCCCATAAAAGATATTACCCCTTATAAAGAAGAAAAAGAAAAAAGTCAAATTTGACTCCTTTTTCAGGAATTTGACCTCTTTGTGTTCGTAAAGGTAAAATGTAGAATTTGAAGTTTGGCGCTTGTTGCACGTTTATCATAACGTTAAATTTATTTTACTAATATTAACGTTCAGAGCTTGACCCCAGATTTCAGGGGCAAAAAATAAAATGAAATGAAAATAGTGAGGTCCTAACAAGTAACATTGTAGCAGTAGAATGTTCTAGGGTCATAACTCACCACTAAACTTATAGTACTTTTAAATAACTAGATTAGATTCTTCTTTAAGAGACAAAGTTACTACATTCAATAAAAAAATAAAAAACAATTGGCTTGAGCTATCCTAATTTAAACTTTAAATTTGCTCTTTGTTTAAAGTTTGGAAACATAACAAGAGCATTCAAGAAAAGGTTGGAATCACAAATGAATTAGGTCATATAACTCTTTTAAGTGTAAAAGTCCAAAATATGTCATATTAAGAGGACATGCCCCGTCGTCGTAGGCATAATCTAATGACAAAATCATTCTTGATTTAGCCGAGGTAGAGTTTGAATTCTCCCCTCTCAAATTAAAAAAAAAAAAAAAAAGACATGCCCCCGACAAATCACATGGCCCTTAAAACTTGTCCAACTTATTTATTTTGAACCACCAAACTAATCCCCTCAGACGCATTGAATTGAAAAATAATGCACTCATCAAACAATTTGCAAAAAAAGTATGAACTAACAAAAACAACAACAACAATAAAAGAACAACACGTTTTACACCCAATAATTCAAGAATCCGAACTGACTTTCTCATACAATAGAACCTACCAAAAGGTACCTTTCCTTTACTTCATTAAAGTAAATTAATTTAAAAAATATGAAGGAAATCGGAATTTTTTTTTATGCATGAGGGAATAAAATGTGATATTTTATACACATCTGGTCAAAACGAACGATTTAGTCACACTAAGACAGCGCCACAAGTCCACGACCGCTCTAATCACGCCACGTGTCTATTAAAATTCCACATTGCCCTCAAGACCTAGAGCAGCAAAAAAGTTTAGCCGCCGAGTTTCAAGGTCAAAAGCTCTCGCAACACATGCCACGTCAGCCTCACTGAGTCACCGCCGAGTTCACCGTGTCCCTTCCTTTCCTCGCTCGAGGTCGCACTCGTTGACCGAACTACAACTAGCCGTCGCCGCCGTCGGAGATCGAAACGACGACAACATTCGGCTCTTAAACGACAGCATCCTGCTCATCGGCGACCGAAACGACGGCGTCTGACCGGCCGCCGGCGATTCACGGTCGTCTCCTCCTCCGCCGAAGCTCCCGGTCCTCCTCGGCACCTCAATCGAGACGCTTATCGGCTTCTTCTTCCTCCGAGCCTCGATCTCCGACGAAGGATAAGAAGGGGAGGAAGAAGACGAACTTCCGGCTTCGCACTGGGAGCACAAACCGGCCGTGCTCGTTTCACCGTCCGGACAGGGCTCCGGTACGTCGATCTCGATGCGGACCTCGGGATCGGAGCCAGGCTCGACCGGGGATCTGCAGAGAGGGCAAGTGGAGTGAGAATGGAACCACATGTCGATACAATCAGTGTGAAAGCAATGGCCGCACTTTGGCAGCTTCCGGCCGGTCTCTCCTTCCTCGAACTCCGACAAACAGACGGCGCACTCAATCGGAGGCGATGAATCGGAATCGGAACCTTTCGGCGGCGCAAGAGGTTTGAACACGAAGATCGGAATGGAGCTGAGGACGGCGGCGTCGAGGCCGCGGTTGGCGGCGGCGGAGGGGTTGTTGTTGTCGACGTGGAAGACGAGGTGGTTGCGGTTGCGGCGGAGGCTGCGGCGGCGGCGGGCGCGGAGGAGGTACCAGCGGGCGTAGAGGTGGAGACAGACCATGAGGACGACGACGAAGAAGAGGATGATTATGGCGGTGAGCATGATCTTCCCGCTCAGGGCGTATCCTTGGCCGCCGTATGGGGCGGGAAAGTTGTCGTTTGAGAATGTTCGCGAGTGTTCATCAAAGGAATCACGGGGATGGGAAAAGTTCGACGACATGTCGGAGAGAGAGAGAGGGGAGAGAAAGAGAGAAGAGAGAGACACTGAAGAAGAGAATATAAGCGTCAAAGGCGTGGGAAAGGAGTGATTAAAAAGGGGGGAAGAGAGAGAGAGAGGGGGAGGGAGGGAGGGAGGGACAGGGAAGGTTCTTGGAAGGCTGGTTTGGGTTCGGGAGTTTTTGTTAGATACTTGCTTCTTTTTTTCTTTTTTTCTTTTTTTCTTCTCTCTTTGGACTTCCCCTGGTTTTTACACAGTCGTCAAGTCTTTAGCAGACGTCAGACGCCACAGTTGACGCGTATTACCCTTTTTTGAAATTACTTTACCTACCCTTTTCCCTCTGCCAAATTTGATGCAAATTACGTCGCACCTCAGCATTTCCTGATTTTTCAAATTTGTTTACATCATCTTGATTTACATATTTTTTTTCCAAATTTGTTTACGAGGTTAACAATATAATGACGTCATACTAATTATAATTTTCTAAATCCTCAGTGGAAAAATGATTTTAAGGCAATCGATCCCTTAGTTTTCTAAAAAATTGGACAATAGACGTTGGACTAAGGACACACATCAATTGTACAAAAAGCATTTAAAGGGTGTGTTAAAAGGATGGTGGAAACCTTTAGTTAGAACCATTTTTACTAGAGCATGTGAGAGCTTTATACTGTAGTAATTTTTTTATTGTTATTGTAGCATATGAGAGTTTTACACAGTTCATAACTGAGTTTGTGGTGAGAACTATTTCCATCACTCAACCAAATAGCTAGTTACTATCATATCAGTTCAGTTGTTATTTTAAACGTTTGTACATTTTAGAGATTGAAATAAATCTTTTAACCAACAATATATGAGATTAGTTGGTAAAAACCTCTTTTTTTTAAGTAAGGTCTTGGGTTCGATACCTTTAGTGGATGGTTCATATAAAAAAAAAAATCTTTTAAACTAGAACTAGAGTATATAATTTTGTGAGATTAGTCCAAAAATTTTTTGGGTTCTTTTTTTTTCCCCTTAATGTTGAAGTCTTTTTCCTTCCTTTAACTCGTTAAACTTGAGAACAATGAGTGAGAATTTCCGTCTCTCCTTTCCTTCTCTTTCATGTTGACGCAAACCAACCGAAATAAATAAATAAATTTTGTCATTTCTCAATCTGAAAAGCTTTGTCTGAAGATGGGATTTTTTCGGCTGTGAACTAGAGAAATCGACTCTTTCTTCCTCCCTCTTTTTCTCTTTTTACTCTTGAAGTGTAAAATTTTTATATATTATATTAAAAATAATTTTAACTAATAGTTCTAACCACTATATTAAACACTCTATTAACGTATATATACTATGCATTTTACTTAAAAAAAACAAACTACATAACGTTTAATTTGAACGAAAGACGACATATCGTTTCACGATAAAAGAGAAAATATGCCACTTAATCTCGGCGAAACGACAACCAATCCCATATCGTTTTCCATGAACCAAAAGATGACAACGTAAGACAACATAAAACAACATGCCGAATCATTAAAAGAAACGACATTTCTGTGACAAAAGGCCAACCGAGATAACGACTAACAGTCCTCTTTAATGTTTATTACATAGAAACGACGACATCGATATATATATATATATATATATAGGAGATCTTGCTCAAAGTTTTACATGAAACGGCACATTTTTTGTTTTCGCGATAAAAGCTCATCCTGCTACGACATGTATCTCAAGGATTTATTTTATTTTATTTTTAACCATGCCAGAATCTCCTCGGAGAACGAAATTACTTTTGTCGTCCAGTTGAAAAGCAGGTGTCCTTTTTCCTATCCAGATAAACGACATGTATTTTTTTTTGGGGAAAAAACAACAATGGAAGAAAACGACATTTTTTCTTGTGCAGATTGTAAATTTGTAATAGCTTTGCTCTACCTAGAAAGTAGCCACAGTTTCTTTATTTATTTCAATGATACTAGGAGTCATCACTTTGTAGTTTGTAATTTTTAATGCCAATCGATGTGATATTGCTGTTGTTGTTTTTTAAAAATAAGTTAAAAAATCACTTTAAATCACTAATTAAGATAAAATATTTACATATTGTCAAAAAAAAAGGAAAAAAAAAACTTTTAACATAATAATCACGTTAATTGTTACAAAAAAATTAGTAAAATAATTTGATACGTCTAGAACAGTTTTTGGTAAAATTTCCTTCATGACACATTAGCTGTCTGTTGCACTTGCAAAACGTGTCGTGGATGAAGATCTAACCATCAAAAGAAAAAAGAAACCAAAAAAAAAAAAAAAAAAAGGCTGAAGATCTACATCCTTTCCGATTAATGTATCCTTTTTTCAGTGATTAGACCTTTGTTTCCTTTTGCCTTTATGGCTGGTCTGGCAAGGGCCTAGCTGTTTTAAATTTGGACCCTACAGGATGTCTGGGCCTCTTTCTGCTTCTGGTATGGGCAGCTGCACGGGGGTCAAGTTAGGTACTATTCTAAATATGTGCACTGTAGCTTCATGGGTTGATTGACCTCCTTTTTGGAACCAACCAGCAAATGATACAAACTTTTCGGTATCTATAATAAAATAAGAAATTATTGTAATATAAAATTTGTATATATTATAATTTTTAAACTATCATTTTCAGTTCAAACCATTATTCCAATTCAACCGTCCTACTTGTAAAGCTAAAACAACTCATATTGTAAACAATAAAAAATAAAAAATTATTATAATATAAAATTTTTATATATTATAATTTTTAAATTACTATTTTCAGTTCTAACTATTATTTCAATTTAACCGTCCTACTTGTAAAGCTAAAACAACTTATATTGTAAACATAAAATGTACAAAACAAGCGAGTGCTTCACGGTACCAAGGATAAACAGAAAAGTAGCTCATAAGGGAGGGGTTCAGAGTAAGTTATTAGAGGCGCACCCCGCACCCCCTCCCCCCAACATGATTTGATAATGACAGTGATATTAAAAAAAATAATCAAAATCAATACTATTTATAAAATACTTTTTTATCAGTGTAATTAAAAAATAAAAAATCTAACTCTTTCTTTCTATTATTTATGTTTTGCTTGTCTTTCAAACTGTGTTTTACTTTAAAAAAAAAAGAAAGTTTCCCATGATGATACCGAATACATTTACTGAAATTTGGATACCAAGATCTAGAAACAGAAATGTCAATAACTGATTGATGTAAAACATAAAAAAAAAAATATTTATTTTTATTTGAAAAGCTCAACACTTGAACCTACTTTGGTTGAACAAAGATAGATATTCCACAACGGACTTTTGACCAACAGTATGTAGACGAGTCCCTGATGAGAGAGCATAAAATTGACGTTTATTAATTCAGTTGTCGAGTCAACACGACATACAATCTAAGCTAAATTAGGAGACAGATCACAAGAAAAGTCCCCATATTAAAATTACCCACCACCCCATTTCATTCAAAGCTCACGAGAAATTTGACCAGAAGGCTTAAATATTATCCTATTCTTACACTATACATGAGTCCTTTTTTCTCTCTCTCTCTCTCTCTCTCTCTCTCCTTGTTGTGTTCAAAACCCCATGACAAAACTAATGTTTTCATAACAACCGTGGGAATTTTTTCCTTTCTACGCATGTTTCATTATTTTCCAGAGCTCCTGGTGATTCAATTTTCCTTGTGAATTACCCGTGATGATCTAGTACCAGCTAGAATTATCAAAAAGCATCCAACACAAGTAAATGCTCACGGATCAAGACATTGCACTATTTGGTGGGCAGCCGCCAATCCTTATCTCTCTCTGTCCCCAATTACAATGACATTTAGACATCAAAAAACTCTTCTTTTGCTTCATTTAAGCAAATTTCCCAGCCGGTGGCAAACGATTAACCTTTTAGTAGATATTTTTATTTTAGATGCTAGTTCTGTTTAAAAAAAAAAAGAAAGAGACTAAATAATTTTACGTTAGGAATAAATATTGCAAGTAAGATTCTTATCGAAAAAAGACAATTTTTTTTTAATTTATGGGAAGATAAAAGTTTCCAATCTAGCTTTGATGTTAATTGCGACTTACAGGTTGTACCAATTCCTTAGTGGTCCATAGTGTTATAAGAAAAGTTCATTATTTCTTTAGATACTCAACCAAGTGGCTGCTGACCCTAAAATACATGGTCATCACCACACACACTCAACAATATAGGCAATTTATTTGATGAAAGATTTATAGGATACGCAAAAATATACTACCCTAAAATGCATTCTTACTCATAGTGCATGTTTATAAATATTAAATCTGATCAAATTAAATCGAAATAAAAATATATGTGAACTGACAGCTTCTTAATTGATATGACGGTCCAAACAGAATTCTATCTACATTTCATTATTAAAAAAAAAAAAAAAAAGCACCGTGAGACCTCGGGACCAATGACTTGTTTCTGTTCCTCCTCATACAATTCAAAAGTTTTAGTAGTTTACTCCAATTAGACAACTACAAACTCACAGGTACCAAAAGACAACAATCATGTTCCATGTTATAAATTCTGGTGACTTGGAGAGTCAAAAATGAGTTTGGGCCTGCAGGCCCAGGAAAAGCCAAGGTTCAAAAAAAAAGAAAAAAAAACTAGGTCAAATGTTTCTTGGGATCGAGGCAAACTAACATAGTGTAACGTCATAATTAACTTCACTACCCTATGAATGGGATTCGGTGTTGATTTTGACTCTTTCGCAAGCTTTTGGTGATCAATAAAAGCTTCCTGCAAATTTAGTGAACCCGAAAGATCAAGATCAAAGTCACCTAGCTGGCTTTGTAAATGATGGACATTATTCCGTTACGGGTGCGTTTGGTAATCTTGTTTCAACTATATAATTAAAAGTGCTATAGTATAAAACATAAGTATGTTACAATATAAAGTTCTCATGTACTACAATAAAGTCATTTGAACGTTTAGTTATAATTAAGTTGTCAAACATACTCTACCATTGGTGTCTAAGTTATTAATGTCCTAAAATATGGTTAGTTTTAAAGTCATATAAAATGTCTTAATAGGAGTAAGACATCCCTTGGTAAACACACTACATGAGTTCTACATGGTATTGTTTTTGCAAGCGAAGGACAATTTCTAATGTTTTGTTTTTATTGAAATAACAATAGTTAGAGAAGATGAGATTGGGGTGAATTAGAGACTTATTACTTTAAGAGAATTGGCATATGAATATATTAATATCATCTTTATGTAAGTTCAATTTATACATATAGACAGCGCGAATGAATAATTAGATGATATAATTTACACAGGAGCGATCGGTCTAGTATCGAAATTTTGGACATTTAGTGGGCCTTGTGTGTTCATTTTTTACACATGTTTGTGCAATTAACTAATAAAAATAAGAGAAAATTACGTGCTATGCTACACTTTTAAAAGTATTTATTTATATCATACTTATAAAAGTTTATGTCACACTATTATTCATATTATATATTAAGTTATGTTACAAATTAACTTGTGTGATATTTATAAAAAGTAAAACTTCAAAGATGGCATTTATAAAAACTTTCATGAAATAATACAATAAAGTAATTCCAAATCAGACTCTCAAATGAACCATTTTTCTGTAAGAACTGAAAAAAATGCCCATCTATATTTCAACAATCATATTTACATAAAAAAATTTTAGATCTAATATTTACATAAAATAATTTTAATTAAATATAATAATTTTAAAACAACGTACACTTAGAGGCTTTTACCCGAGAAGCCCTTCTATCTAACCTTACATGTATTGTAAGCCTTCTTACCACAATAATTACTCCCAAGTCCCAAAAGATTTTTTTTTCTTCTTTCACTTATTATATTCATCAACATCAATGTCCTCATGACTTCATGCTTGTGGTATGATGCGTGAGTGTTGGCCAAAACAGTATAGCAAAAAATAAATGCAAAACGCGGTGAAATAGGAGGGAGTATACCATATTGGAAGTCTCAAAATAATAATAAAAAAAGTTAGTCTGTACTAGGGTTTGCCAATTGCCACGGCCACTCCCACCTTGAGCCCCCCAAAGCCCATCTCTCTCTCTCTCTCTCTCTCTCTTCCTTTCTTTCTCCCACTCTCTCCTCCTCAAAACAAAACCAAAATAACTCATTCTTACCCAACAACTAAAAAGTCTTTCTTTATAGTCCTACAAAAGGGGAAAAAAAGAAAAGAAAACAGAGAAGTGGTTTTCTCTTCAAGTTCTTGGAAACTCTCAACCATGTCAAACAAGTCCCCAATATTTCCAATGCCTCAACCTCAACACTTCAGCGACTATGGCTTCGACCCTCTAAGCGATTATTTTCAGGTTCCTTTTCTTCTCCTTCTTCTTCTTTAAAAAAGTTGTCGCTTTTCCTCATAAAGATCTCTTCTTTTTTCAAGGTCTTGGAAGAAGCGAGGAAGCACAAGAGAGAAATGACAAGATCCATAGACTCCATACACTTCAAGCTCCAGAAACCCATCTCAAAAGACGATTCAAAGAAATCCCAGAAAGGAAAAAAGAAGAGGTGGTGGAGAAGTGCCCTTTTCTTCTTCAAATGGAAATGGACTCATCACCATGATCATCATCATCACCATGGTTATGAAGATGTTCATCAAGCGAGGGCCAGGGCCTTTAGGGCCTCAATCTCGGGCCCAGTTTACATAACAGAGAGCAGAAGTGGGTCCACCACTCCATGTCGGAGCACCAGCCGGCCGTCGTCCGGACCACTCGCCGGAACTTTGTCGCCGGCGAACAAGGATGAGCTGGACATACCTTATCTCAGCCTTAGGCAACTTAATATGGCGCACCAACAGAGAATCTCTACCTCTGCTATGCCCATTTACTTGGTCACTTAGTTTTTTTTTTTTTTTTTTAAATAACTATAGGTTGGTTTAAGATTTTAGAGTCTCATGAAAACGCTCCAATCTTTGCCAAGTTTCTGTTAATGGGTTGTTTTTTATTTTTTTTGGGAAAGTGCAAAGGGGTTTTGGTCCTTTGGAATTTGGAAGGAAAAAGCTTGGATACTACTTTTTTGGTGTATGTTTTTTCCTTTCTTTTCTTTTTGGTTTGAGCAACTAATGAACTCGTGCGCTGACCATAGCTCCCCTACCCCCACCTTTTCTTTTTGGGGTTGATGTGTTATTCTATTCCCATTTCATGATCTGTAGCTTCCCTTCTTTTTTGAATTATTATTGTTGTGATTAGCAATTTTGTTTTAATTACGTTATTTACTAGAACGTAAAACTATTAAAATTTTTATAAAATTTTTAATAGCTATAATAAAAAGTAAAAAATAATTATAATTAAAATTTTTATATATTATAATTTTTTAATTTAAAATATATGTATTTTTTTAACTGTTTATAAAGTTTTTAAATATTATAATAAATTTATTTTAGTTTTTAATTTTAACTACGTTGTTAAATACATTTTTTTTTTTTATCAGTCAGTTGTTTGTAAAGTGCAAAGTGGCAGTTGGGCAACCATCATTTAATCCTCAAGTGGATTTCATATGGATTGATCTCTTTTGTCGTTCCAGTCTCAGCAGACTATGCCATTTGAGATGTCATTAACGCCCAAATCAGAAATGGGGAAACGGCAGTACTTTCACGAAATTGCCTTATCAAGATGAATAATGCTCACAGGCTAGGGCACAACCTGACAACTAATAAAAAACAGCTTTACAAGGGCGCTTAGAAAAAAGTTTTTAACTTATTTTGTGTGTGGTTATTTTGTTTTAAAATTAAAATTTTTAGTTGTTACAATATTAAAAAAAATAAACTATAATAAAAAATTGCATAAATTTTAGTGTTTAAACTATATTCTTTAAACACTTTATTAATTTAATTTTTTTACAGTATAAAGCTTTTATATATTATAATGTGAAGTAAAAATACGTTATAATGTAAGGCTCTCACATATTATTACAACACTAGAATTTAAACTCTGGGTTCTAATTTTTTTTTCCCAAATATATATG
This sequence comes from Artocarpus hirsutus, assembly GCA_946598075.1. Taxonomy (NCBI): domain Eukaryota; kingdom Viridiplantae; phylum Streptophyta; class Magnoliopsida; order Rosales; family Moraceae; genus Artocarpus; species Artocarpus hirsutus. Next base: position 3,058 of record CAMOHE010053018.1, on the reverse strand, counting down.
AATTTTCTGTCATTGGTCTCACCTTTTTTTTCTTTTTTTTTATTAGCATTGGTGTTTTGAATTTAGATCTTATATTCGTTTGATTTTATCCGGGCATTGTTTGGCAAATTGTTATATTGTAAAGCTCTCAAATACTATAATATAAAACAAAAGGTTGCTATAGTTTAAAGTTAATTATAACTTGGATTCCAAACACTCTCCTCTCCATTGTTTTAAATGTTTTAAGTATGTACTTTTAGTTCATATTAACATAATAAATACTTATTCAAAAAAGTAAAAAATTAATATATATATATATATATATATATATATATATATATGAACAATGGACTCGGTACTCCTAACGTTACTTTATTAAGTTTCCAAATGCGACACGACGCAACAAAAGGGATCAATAGGTGGAATCGTTTTCAAAGGCACAAGGCTACAAACCATCAAGCGGCGGCATGTGCTAGTGTTCAGGTGACGAGACACTCCCAAAAGCATACCACAAAACGCGTCGTTTTTACTTTTTCTTCTTGAAACTTGCCTGATCATGTCGTTTTCTTATGTGCACAAGACAGTTGTAACGTGCTTTCCGTCAGTACTGGATCTGGTGCAAAAACGTTCCCCTCTTTATGAGCCAAGGCCTTGTCTCTCACCCCATCTACTCTCTTACCTTGTCATCAAAGAAACGCCTCCCATCCTTGAACCAACCCAAGATTTTTCCCTTTTTGTCGTTTACTGGGATTTTTTCTCTCCAAATATGAAACAGAATTTTACGCCAAATCCCACACCCCGCTTCCATGAAAATGTCCAAATGAAAGTTAGCCCCAATTTTCTTTTTTTGTCTTTCTTTGATTGTCAACTTGATATTTTTTTTTATGGAGATTGTTAACTTGAAATTGCTACTACATAAACACCATCATGTAGGTTGTCTTTAAATTATGAGGTTTGGCACTTGACCTCTTAAATTTTAAAATGTATTATATAGCAGATCGATTGAAAATCGACGGTTGTGCTAGATTAACCTGATCACTGTCTCATTTTTAAGTTCAACACATTGTAAAGGATTAATTTGCCACAACATGAAAAGTTTTAGAGGTAATAATGCAATAATAAAAGTGTAACTTGATTCATTCTATATAATAATAATAATAAAACTTTGAAAGTGTACAATATTAATTTGCAAAATAATTTTTTACTGTCACACTTTTTTGAAAAGATTGTTGCATACATGATATACCTCTACATCTACATGTACCTAATTTATTTACTGTGTATTAAGCGTGAAGAATGGACTTGAACTTCCGTCCTACAAATAAATATTTAATATTATATTTAAATAATGTGGGATGCCAAGGAAAATCCTTTTAAACCCATGGGGTTGCTATCCTCTCGGACACAGGGGTGTGACTCCAATTATTGGCCCCACATGGCCCCATTGGTGGTGCTACGCCTCCCTATTTGACGAGACAATAATCTTATGACTTAAAAAGTGCGTGAGAGGTGTGATTAAAATTGAAACTTTTGAACTAAAAACTATAACATATGAGAGTTTTATATTATAACTCATTTTTTTGACATTGTAGCATGTGAAAATTTTACATTATAGCTACCAAAAGTTTTGGTTTTAACTGAGTTTGCTACACACTTTGTTAGTTTATTTTTTTAAAAGTAATTCTATTTAACCCTCTAGGGTTACAACAAAACAAGAGGTATTATTTTAAAAAATACATTATATGTCAAATTAGAATCTACGGTTTTATAAACAGTGATATTTTAGTCGGGAAGAAAAAAAATTTTCTTTTTTACTTTTTACATGAAATGACATTGATAATGCTGTAGTCACATTGTGAAAATGGAGGACAAGATCCCATGATCGACCATGAAGGGGACATGGGATTTTTGGCCGCGACCAAGAAATGGTCAAAAGTTTTGGAACACTGGTTTTTGGAGATGACTGGGGTCTCGTACGGCATAAAAGGTCCACACTTGAAATGCCAAGGGCAAGACAAATCTAATGCCGTATAGATACGAAAATAAATCTCCAACTACCAATTTAATGAGAGAAATGACACTTACAATAGTACATTTTATGCTGTGTGTTGGACAGCTCATAAATTTATATATGCCATATGGTTGCGTACCGGGATCTGCAACTACCACGTTAATGAGACAACATAAGCACTTTGCTAACGTTGTTTTGGCTGTTATATAAGCTGCACTATCCATTAAATACTACTAATTATACATACACTTGTTTTGTATATAAATATTGACCATGTTTAAGAAGGTTTTTTAGAAGTTGTTTTTGACTTCTAAAGACCAACGATATTAGTGAGTGTTTAAATATTTTGTCAAATGTGTTTTGGTTCTGTATAACGACTTTTAATCAAAGTCACAAAATTCGACTTTGTTAAAAAAGTTCTTTTAAGTAGACTTTAAAATTTATATCTAAATTTCAATAAGACATTATAAACTTCATTCTTTGTTGAGCATTTTCTTTGAATTATTGGTGATTACTGGTCTATATTAAAGGTAAAATCTCTTTGTATTTTGAGATCATTCCGCATTAGTATTAGTGTTTGTAATTTTCTATCAAATTGATACGAAATTTCTCCTTTAAAAACAAAAAATATTGTTTTGGCTTTACCATGGGGGATGAGCAGTGGATTTTAGTTTTAGCTCTAATTTTTATGTGAAATTTTAATTGCACTCTCATTAATTTCCATTGTGCCTCCATGTTGTAAGAAAAACTGTAGTCGTGCCCCCATAAATAGTTGAAATATTTAACCTTTTTTTTTTCCTGCCTCCTCCATTAATAACCAAGAACTATACTTTTGGACTGCGTTATAAGGTTGGATATCTTAAATCCAAGTCACCCCGAACTTCCAAAACGGTAAGGCTTAGGAATTCTCTCTATGGTCTTTGACAAAAGAAGGTCAAGAAGGGCATAAAAAGAACTAACAGACTGGTAATTATATTAGTTTAGCTAATTAAGACAACACTGCTGATATTATTATATAATTAACCAATTATTAAATGTGCTAGGTATTGCTACCAAGTAAATACAGGT
>CAMOHE010053017.1:0-21210 GCA_946598075.1 Artocarpus hirsutus | reverse complement strand
ACTTCTCTCCCCCCCCCCCCCCCCCCCAATGTTTTGCCTCTCTTTCTCTCCTTCCCTCTCTCAATTTTTTATTCAAAAATAAAGCTCAAGCTTTGATTCTCAGTGGATTGGAAGCTCAAGAATGCGTTTGAACAACCACAAATTCAAATTTAAGCTCAAATTTGAGGTTAGTTCATTTATTTTTCAAATTTCAAAGTTTTGCCTTAACTTTTCAATTTTCTTTGCATTTTGAAATCCGAGCTTATTTAAGCTTAGGAAACCCTTAATCTAAGTTTGTGAAACCTAGATTATCATGAATCTAAGCTAGATCGAACAAAAACTAAGTTAAATCAAACTTTTCTATTTTTCTCCATTTTTTGATTCCTTGAAAATTTCTATGTGAATCTTGTTTGAAGTTGTTTAAAAATGTTTTATTATGCTTTTCTATCATTTATAAACATTATATATGGTTTAAGAATTGAAAAACAGGTCGGAAATGGGATTTCGAGCTCAGGGAGGCTGAGACTCAAAGTTTGAAAATTTTCATATTTTTCCAATTTAGCAGGTCAATCTTGGGCATTGGCAGGATGGACTCATGAGTTTGACATGCTAGATTCATACAGTCGACAGGCTGAACTTGGAAACAATTCGGCAGGCCAGTTTTATACGGCCGGTAGACCAAACTGTAGTGTTCGGCAGGGCGATCGGGCTTGATGAAAAATGATTGTTTTTCACCCGTTTTTACTGTTTTAAACATAGATAAAGACTTTATCCTTATAGTATGATTTTGTGAACCTTAATGGCATGCTAAGACACCATAAGATAAGTTAGTAGTGTAGAATATCCTAAGCTAGATATTGATGAACTTAGTTTACATTTATGGTCATTTGTGGTTCCGTGGAGCAAATGTATAGTGGGTCGGGACTGCGGTGTTAAGCATCAGTGTAGGACATCGAGTGGGACTGTACCCCTTCTTTGGTATCAATTTTTTTTTAAATGATTTTGGAGTCAAAGTGTATTCTTTTAAAATGTTTTCAATGAATGACTGAAAGGGATTTTTAACAATTGTTTTCATAAACTGTTAAATGAGGTGATATTCATAATGAACTGCATAATGAATGTAAACAAACTCACTTGGTAAATGAGATATGAATAATGATTTATACATTTAGGCGTAATGCCATATTCATCGGGTCGTGTAGAGAACGACCTTGGGGGCAAGTCCTAAGACCCAACTAGGCCATTATGGTGGTGACATTTATGGTTTGCCCAAAAAAAAAAAAATAAGATCATTTTTGGACGAACAATGAGCCACTTTTGATAAGAATGATTTAATTGAATTTATTTATTTAATTATATTTTCTAAATATCTTCTTGAATGATAAATTTTATAATCAAATTAAATGATTTTCAAACTTACTACTACTGAGCCTTTCGCTCATGTTTTTCTTGTTTTTAAACCCTTTCCCTCCAGGTGGAATTCAACTTAGGACCGACCAGGAATCCACCTGTCAGACTCGTGAGTAGTAAAAGAATTCGAGTAGGTTACTTACATATTTTGTTCAAGGCATGTAATATTTATTTAAGTTTCCTTTATGCAGGACTGTGGTTATAAACTAATTATTGTCAATACCATGTGTGTGCACTAATGTAGGTTCAGTGAGGCTCAACTCGTATTTATCTACCTTTTATTATTTTATTTTGTTTATTTTGCTTTAATTTTTTTATAATAGTCTTAAAAAGGATTTTAAATTCATCGCATTTTTTATAACTAACTAAATTCTTTAATTGCTGATTTTTAATAAAAATTTGATTGAATTAACCTAATAAATTGGTTTAATTATCTTAATTAATCTGCCATGTTACCTCCCGGATTTCAGGGTGTGACAATTAATGAGAGTTTCGATGAGAAAGTAAGACTATTTCTAATGCAAATGTTAGTATTAATACAATATTTATCATTAAAAGGTATGAAAATAGTATATGTAATGTGCTACTATATTTTGTGTTCCAATGTACAAGGTTATTTTAAACACTACCTATATCATTTGTTATAATTATTATATTTTGTGTCCCAATGTACAAGGTTATTTCAAACACTATCTATATCATTTGTTATAATTATTAAGTTTTGAAATTTGTAAAACTAAAGTTGTAATATTTGAATAATTTAAAAACTGTAAAGCTATAATGATTAAAAGAAAAAGTTAATGTCTCAACTAATAACAATTAATGTGGTGTTTGACAGTTAATAGTCCACACCACTTTCTCAGTTATAAATAGTGTAAAGCTTTCATGTTCTATAATAACAATAAAAAAAAATCACTACAATATAAAGCTATCACATCCTATCAAACACCCTATAAATGTCAAACTTGTCACATGATATATTTGGTGGTAAATTTGCTACCAAATTTAATTTAATATATGATTATTTAGAACTAAAAATAATATTAAATTGAAGAGTATTTTGTATTCTCAAATGTCAAGGTGGGTTTAGCTTGCATTAGAGATGCTCTGGACAGGCGCATAACTCTTTTTAATAAAGAGTGCGAAAAATGCTCGTATGTAAAAATTAAAGGAAGAATAAATTTGTCTACGACATATCAGCATAAAAGTTGAAAAGTACAACTATATACACCTGATGGGAGGCAAATAATACGGCCATGTATTCATTTTCAGAATCATGGTTTTTTCATTTATTTTATTTTATTTTTCTGAAACATTTCATATTTTCCAGGAAACTGATTTTCTAAAGGATTTTTCTTTTATTTTACTTCAAAACTAAAAAATTTATAATTGGTACGTCATGATTAATGTTTATAAATTCTAGCTACTAGTTTACGTTATATAGCGTCCAATTAAAGTTTAAGTTTGCGAAATCTAATAACAAATAATAGATTTGCATCCCTTCGCCTGATCTTCTAAGCATCCGGGTCATCATGTGAAATTCCGACGTGAAAAGAAGCTAATTGTCATTCTTTGTTTAAATTAATCAGTAGAATATCCTAAAAAACGTAGACCTAATAAACAAAAAATCAAATTGAAATCAAGTTTATGCGGGGTCTTGATTGATATGATATGTCAATTACGCGATTGTGTATGGAAATTCTGGGAGCGGAACAAATTATTTTGACAAGCCTAATCAATTAGTATTCGAATTTCAAATATAGAAACTTAACATTGAAGAATCCCTTTGAAAAACGACTAATCATGATGAGAAGAAAAGTAAAAGGGACTTTAATTGTTAAATCTTGCTGGTTGGTATCTCTAATTGGAACCTGCTTTTTTCATCTTTTGGTGACTTTCCCTTGAATTGATCGGCCAACTGGTATTATTCCATATACCTCCAAGCATCAGTATCAGTACTGCTCTCTCTCTCTCTCTCTCTCTCTTAGTGGAATTCAATTCTCACATATATAAACATATGAGTATATATATAATTATCCTAAGATGTGGTTATAACTAATTAGTAAAAAGAAGAAACAAAAAAGGAATATTGGAAAGGAAAAGCATATTGGCATCATTGTTGATGTTAGTAAAGTAACATGTGCTTTGTGTGTGTCTATATATGCATGACATACTCAACAATTTCAATTTTTACTTTAATGGCATAGTACTTCTTTTTCTTGTTTTGGCTACTCGATGGCAAACTCATGTTTGTCTTCTGCTACAAGTTTTTTTTGACTACATGCTTAAAAATCTTTGCCTTATTTTTTCTTTCAACTTTGAATCTGATTTTGCTTACACACGCAGGCATGTCGCGCACCCAAAAATGACATTATCAGCCTTACAACCATTAAAGTTCGGTGTTTACGATTTCAATTTCTTTTTCTCCAAGAAAAGAGGAAAATGAGTAGTACCCTTTTTGGATTCTAATATGCACAGCTTGCTAATTTGTTGATCACAAACTTTTTCTTTTACCCTTTGAATCTAGTGGTTTTTTCCCATTAAAAAGGAGTTATTTGATATTTATCTTGAAAAAAAAAATTGATGATTTCAAGTGAAGAGAGGTTAAAGTCTCCTTAGATTATTTTGCAGGTGGAAATTCGATGGCTAAGGGAAATAAAGCTTCCAAGGCATGATGAACAAAAGACATAAGATTTACTTTTCCTTTAACATTCATCAAGCATGAAGGTAACATCATCATTATGTTGGTTTTGATCCTCACAATACTGGGTTTGAAATTTGAGTCAAAGATGTTAAAACACAAAAGAAAGGCTCGGCTAATTAACTTGACTTTTCCTTTCACTGCTTTCTGAGGACGAGGCTAATGCTTCAAGGAATAATACCGCATATTTATTATCTATACTTTATCTATCAGGGTACGGATAGTAGGGACACAATGTTCGAAATTTCGCAGTTCACATAATATAATATGTTACGCAATTTGAAGATATTTTACCATCATACAATCTGTATTTTGTGATATGCATGACGGCGCCCCATGGCCTTTTTTTTTTGGTAAAATAAAATGTGCTACTAGAAAATTCGTAATCCATCTTTCTATATAATATAAACGTTGTAGTGGTGACCTCTATAAAGGGCGTTTGGGGACACAGTTGTTACAACAAAATATCATTCCAGCCAAATTTTTGTTCAAATTGTGTGAGAAAGTGTTGTAATAAAATTTTGTTGGAATGACATTTTGTACTTGCAGCTGCCTTTGCAGACACTTTAAGGAGACGGGATTACACGACTACCACAAAAGTGAGAAAGAATAACAGGATGAAAAACTACGCGACAGAGTAACATGGAAAAGAAATGGCCCTGTGAAACCCGGAGAAATACTTTTAGCTGAATGTGATGCTATGGCTGTGATTGGTATACGCTTTTGTGAAAGGACCTAATTCATATGATTAGTCCAAAAATCTTTAGCAGCATACCCAAAGCTTAAATGAGAAACTGCATGTGGCTGCTCTTTGTTTGGGCTCTGGCCCATTTATGGCAAAACAGTCAGGCTTGCTTTTCGATTGATAGTGGGAAAAGCCTTGTTTTGAATTGGACTTTCTTATCTAAATCCAACCGCAATCAATTTTCTTACTTTGGCACAGAGACCATTTTACTTGTTAGAGTATACAGTAATTGCTTCGCGTACTGGCCTGTTCCAAGAGCTTGCAAACAGGGAGAACCGATTAGCTCGGCTTATGAACTAGATGTTGCTCATGGTTTTATCTTTTATATAAGTATGATTCACGATGATGTATTCCATTTGGGGGGCGAGAGAGAGAGAACTTTTTTCCTATTGATATGTGGCAAAAGACGTTTGATTGTGTTGATGACTTTCGGATACAATAAGGATTTGAAAGGCCTTTAGTAAATGCATTTTGTGCTTAAAACTAGCATGGTATTACTTAGAAACTTTTTATGTGTCAGATTATCAAGGAAAAGCACTTATGTAAGGTTTTGCCTTCCTATAATCATCTAAAATGTGATGAATAAGCAACCGGTTTTGCCTCTCACTTGGACAAGAATTTTAGACACAATCAAGTATTAAAAGAAAAGGCCTACGCAAAGAGACCATTTTATCACCAAACAGTAGACAACAACACAAATACCAAACAAAGCACCATATTTTTCTTTACGAGAATATGAAGTTGGAAAATTAATACCGAATAGAAAGTATTTTATGCACGAATAGAAAGTATTTTGTGCACGTATAGAATGCTGAATAGGCACGTATAGTGAATGAAATCAAGCAGTTCCCTTAAGCTTCTTAGCAATGCCAGCAAAGTATTTCCCCTGGTGGAAAGCTTGTTGTAGCTCTAGCTCTGATGGCTGTCTTGTGCCGTCCCCAGCAAAAGTTCCTGCACCATAAGGACTGCCGCCCTTGACATTCTCCATTTCAAACATGCCAGCTCCAAATGTGTATCCAATAGGCACAAAGATCAATCCATGGTGAACGAGCTGCGTGATGGCAGTCAAGCTGCAGAATTTTTCAAATACAAAAATCAAAACAGAGAGAGAGTCAGAGAACGGTACGTGCATGATATCAAACTTTTTTTATGTAGAGTTCACAACGCAGATTACAATGTCATGAAAAATGAGACACAAAGTTGTGGAAGAAATGGAAACTCACGGAGTAGTCTCTTGTCCACCTCCTTGAGATCCAGTGCTGTAGAAAATTCCTGCAGGTTTGCCTGCAAGTTGCTGTGTTCTCCACAAACCCCCAGTAGCATCAAAAAATGCTTTAAATTGCGCAGCCATCATTCCAAACCTGGTTGGGAAACCAAGAAGTAACCCATCAGCCTCAGCAAGATCACTAGGTGTAATGATGGGTGCATCACCCTTTGGTGGAGCGCCCATTTTTCCAAGAACGTCATCTGGCAGCGTCTCGGGTACCTGAAAAGGTGCAAAATTTAATTTATAAGAGTTAGCACACTACAATTTTTCCACAGTAAGATAAATTGGATTTGTAGGACAAAAACCTAATTTTTTTGAACCATACGGTTGATTAAAGACTTTTTATGAAACTTCACATTGCAACTGTTAGGACTTAGGAGAAAAAAGGAAATTGAAGAAAACCATTCTACATTATATTTTGTTCAGTCAATTCTATCCATACATGTACCCTAGAGAAGCTAAAAATTAAGACAACAGATTGTATAGAAGGCTATAGGACGGCATAACATAGCTGTCAAACTTAAAGGTACATCACATTGGATCTTATCAACCTGCTTAGAATTTTCTATTAAAAAAAAACTATGGTGGTGTTAAAATATAACGACTTTTTGATCATGTTTCACTTCTGCCTCTTTTGAGGGTTTAATTCCTAGCAACCATCATTAGATGTCATTTGGAAAAATGGAACAAATAGATATTTGCATTAGAGGTGAATATAGTTTCCGACTCTTTTTATAGAAATGAAAAATTCAACAACATTTTTGCACCTGCCATAGCTTTGCTTCTACCCCCTCTACTGATGCAGCGCCTTTCTGTATCTCTTCTGCAAGCTTTGCAACGTGTCCATACATAGAATAGTAACTGATCCAGCATTTGAGAGTTTCAAAATTTTATTCAGTTAGCAAGCTTCATGACAGTCTAGAAAACTTAAAATTCAATTGCATACAGTTTTAAGGACATGATACAGACCATATTTCCCAATTATAATCCTCTTAGACACCATGTTTCCCAATTATAACCCTCTTAGACAGCCAAGTTTAGTTGCGAGCAATTTGGAAAAACGTTTCTAACCACCAGTTATAACTATAAATAGTATAAAGGTCTCACATACTACAGTAAAAATTACAGTGTAGAGCTCTCACATGTTATAGTTCTCAAACCAAAACTGTTGATTCTAATCATTCTTTCAAACCGGCTATTAGTTTGGGACTAAGATATTTGACAAATGCAAATGATACTGAAAAGGTAAGCAAGCCTAAATGTTAAAATATTATTTTGTATGGTAACAGTAAAATGGCCAGAGAGGATGATAGGACTCTTACAAGAGAAGTTTCTTACAAAGTTTGACTTTGATGACGATACAAATTATTAGCCATACCACCAAATGCATCAGTCAATGTCTCGCCACATGGTTGCACTACACGGTTCAAAGACTATAAATTGGAAAATTCTCTCATAAGGTATGATAAAATACCCTTCTGGTAGGACATAACGTTTTACCGTAAGATCAAATCAGAATCGTATTATCAAATTAAATGAAATATGATAAGATAAACCAAATCTAATGAAGAGCTTAGGGTTAAAAACTGTGGTCTACCAACAGGGTTCTTTATATATTCGATAAATTTTATTAAACTTGTTGGACAAAACAAATAGTTACATTATTTAGCAGTGGCCTCAATAATTTCCATCGGGTTTAACCCCCTTTTTTTTGAAGGAGTTTAACCCCTTTTGTTTTCAATGAAAAGGTGGAACAGAAGAAACGCAGAAAGAAAAGTTTTTGAAAAAGTCAATACTAATAGTTACACCTAAGAAAGTGTACCATAACTCATCTCAACAATGATGATTGCTGAAAGCACACGCTCTAAAATTTTCTCTCCCAATCATGATTCTTGGGGTTAGTTTGGTTCTCACTTTCACATTTATGACGTCATCCCAACAAACTTTATATATTTTCTCCGATTATCAAATCCTCCTTTTCCCATAATATGCAAGGTTAGTGTTCTAACCTTAGCTAATTGCAGGAATCAAAACAGCATGACGTGACTCTTTACCAAATGGCAATTATCAAGCCATGCCTTAACTACAGAGACCTTAGCCCCCCAAAAGCCGGAAATTCTTCAAGACATATTTATGACCTTGCTGTTTCACCAAAAGCTGATCAATTTTATTTTTTTTTGGCAATTTTTGGACTTGATCTAGGTTTTCTATGATGCAGGTTTTTCTATCTTTTCATCATTTTATCTCTGGTTGACAAGCTAAAATTACAGGGACAATATATTCATTCGTATTCAAACTTGAGCACTAGAGGGAAATTGGTAAATGAATCTCTGCCTTTCAATGTAATAAAAAGCGTTTTTGACTTGTTTCTTTCAACCACAAAAAACAAACAAATAAATCTAAGAACTCCCGCATAAGAATTAAAAAAAAAAAAAGTTTCCGACTTTCGCTGGAATATTTTATCTGCAAATAGGTCAGCCATGAAAAAGCCCTCCAAACAACACGATTGGATAAACTTTCTCTTGAATTACCCAATGCAAATTCAACACTAGCGCCAGACTTTCCAATTCTGTAGTTCCTTCGTTTACGGGCACTAAACTAACCCAGAAAACGATTCCAATTTATTTAATCAAAAGAAAGAAAAAAGAAAGACAAAATGAAAGACCCAGAAATCATATATTGAGAGCGACTGGAAACAACAAATGGGGTTATCCTAATTCATGGAAAAAAGTGAACAGGCAACAAATAAAAAAGAGAACGAGAATGAAAGCATGAACAAACGATAGACAGAGGAAGAGAGCGAAAAGGAGACTCACACAATATAGACTTTAGTGGCCATTGATGGAGGAGTTTGTGAGTCTCTGAAGACTTGTTGTGGTGGTGGTGGTGGTGGTGGTGGTGGTGCGACTGAATGGAACTTTGACAGGGAAGCACGAAATTGGGACCTCTATTTATAGTTGAAGGGGAAAAAGAAATAAAATATATATATATATACACGATCAATATATATATATATATATTATTTATTTATTTTTCAAATCATCTTTTCTTTTCTTTTTTTTTTTTTGTCTCAAACATTATCAAACTAATTATAATATAACATATTATTTTATAAAAATTACAAAAAAGCCATTTAGATATTATTTTAAATTTTTAAATAGTATCATAATATATTGGTTAGGTACTATTTGAAATACCAAAATTGGATAGAGGACTTGAGTTTAAGATTGCATTTATTCCATTATCAACTGTTAAGATGATACTAAAATTATAAGATTAAAAAAATAGGTTTTGGTAGAAATACGACATCCTGACTAGTTTGACACTTGTAATTTTTTTGTTTGCAAATGTAACTTTTTTGTGTATTTGTGTAACACTCGATTTGGTGAAATATAATATTCAATGTTATATGTGTTGGATTATATTTATTAAGTATTACATACGAACAAATTAAATGTAACACGAACTCGTCAACAAAGTGAAATTCACAAATAAAGAAATTTATAAGCGCCAGACCAAAGATTAATCCCCAAAAAAATAACAATTTAAAAAAATTTTAAAGAAAAACTGTACACAAATTTAGCAAAATTGGATGGAAATTTGATGCTTGAAAATAGTGTTGTTATTATAATTGTTGTTGTTGTGTGCTACTGCTGCCACTTTAAATTGTTTAGTCTAGTGACATAAGTGTTAAGAAGTGTGAAACTAAATTTAACGCCTTTTAAAATATCACTCGACGTTAAGAATTTTTTTACTACAAAGGTGAAAGAAAAGCTAAAAACACAAAGAAAAAATAGGTTTTTGAACCCAAGTGCATGTCCCCGCAGAGAATATATTTGTTCGGCCACAAGGTAAGACAGAAGCTACGTGCGGCCGCGCCCTTAAAGTCTCGTGACCACGCATGTTAGCATGTTGGAGTTCAGGTTTTGCAAATTTTTTTGGGTTTATTACCTATTCTTTTGTAAACCTAAATAAATAGATGGGTTATGTACTTTTCTTTGTAGAGTGTTTTTTAAAAATTGAGAGAGAGAAACTTGGGAAAAATTCATAAGAAAGAGTGTGTAATTTTCTTTTGTAAATTTCTTCATCATCGCAATGAATTATTCTGCAGTTGCTGAAAGCAGACGTGACTCTTATATCAAGGATAAAACACTATAAATTTTATATGTTTTTATTTATTCTCGTTTACATATTTTTTGTTTGCGAAAAGATTAGGGTTTCAAATTTATAATACTAAGGAGTTTGAGCATGGTGACTTTGAAAGAGGTCCGGGGTTAGATCCCGCTTTCCACGAAGATAAACAAATAATTGTGCTCTACTTTCATTCGGAAATTAAAAAAAAACTCAGGTGCATATAAGAGCTTTGATTTTGTTTTTTTTTGGTAATGGGTTGTTTACAAAATTTGTGTGATTTCATCTCCTGACACGTATATTAGCTTTTCATGATGTCATGCTTGTCACCATTTCAAAAGCAAAACAGTTTCTATCCTCACTAATTGAGTTGAATCACTTTGCATTTTGTTTTTTCTCTTGGCTCCCAATGGCAAATCAAATGATCAATTTAGTATTGCTTGTTTAGTAATGAAATGCTACATCACTTTCAAACCAAAAGGTTCAACCTTTTAACTTATGAGTAATGCGTATAAGACATGATTACATTAAGGTCCTGTTCAGTGAGTCTATGGGGATTGAGGCATTACATATAAGGTCTGTTTGATATTGTTTTAGGTGCTGCTTTAGTTTTTGTAACCGTCTACAATAGTTTAGGTGTTTGGTGAATTCTGTTTCTGAAAAATTGCTTCTAAAAACTGTTGCCTAACAATAAAAGTTGAGAAGCATTCATGGTTTGTTTTTTTACGATAACTTTTACTTCTATGCTTTAAAAAATTACTAGCCTAACCTTAGTAATAAAACATAATTCTCAATTTACCTATTTTTTTAACAAATTGAAATAAAACAAAATATATTAGAAATATATATTTAGAAATATATTCAAATACTTTCAAAAAAACAAAATGTATTAGAAATAAATCAAATAAAAAATGAATAAATCAAAACAAATAAATCAAATATCACATTATTTTCTAGATGGTCAAATATTACTCTATGAATTAGAGCGATTTATTTTTTTCAAATTTGATTAAAATTAATAAAAACTAAAGCTATAAATATGCTTAGTAAAATATGTTTATTTTCGTCATTATATATCTCCACATCAATTTATATATAGTTTATTAAATATCTGCAATTTTGCTTCTGGTTTTGATAGCAACTTTGAAAAAAATTTACCAAACGCCTACCTGTTTCTACTTTACAGCACAATACAGCAAAATCACAGTACAATAGAAGCTACGCATAGCACAACAATACTAAACAAACCCATAATTAGCATATCCAAGGTGGAGACTTTCATAACAAATTTTCAAACTCCGACTTGCTATCCTTTGAGGGCTGACCAAGATATGTATTATATTATATGTAACAAACAAATTTTTGTGGTGAAGAAGTCAATTTTACTCCATTAATAGAATGTAGGTGTTTTGGTCGTCGGATTAACTTTTCAACAGTTTAATATGAGAGTATCACGTGTTGCAAATTCTTAAGGTGGGCGGTAACAGATGAGGCTATTAAAATCTCAAGTAATATTTGGCAAACTCAGTTCCAACTTAAACTGTATAAAGCATTCACATGTCATAGTATAAAGTAAAAGCATGCTGCAATATAAAACTCTCGCATGCTATAGTACGTTCAATTCTAACTTTTTATTCTGACTCACTTCTCAAGCTGCAATATAAAACTTTCGCATGCTATAGTACGTTCAATTTTAACTCTTTATTCCGACTCACTTCTCAAGCATACTATTAATTTGACGGCTAGAACACCATGCTTCACCGATGAAGTAAAATTACTTTATGTACCATAAGAATTCAAAAATAAAATTAGTCAATTCTACATGTTAGACCATTTTCAATGCCAATGCTAACGTTATATTTGCTATTAAAAAATGTAAAAATAACATATTAAATGTATTATTTTATTTTATTTTATACTTTAATATATAATGTTATTTAAAAAACTGTACTTGTATTTTATCACAAGGGCATTGCTCCTGTGGATCCCGCACTTTTTCTCCACCCATGGAGGACCCTTTGGACAATATTTTGATCAAAAGTAGTTGGCTGATATTTCAATGCCACTTCTAGGCATCCTTTTGGGCTACACACACTTGATTAAAGGTCTCTCATATGGTGGGTCCACATTGGTGCAGCATGAGTGAAAGAAATCTGAAGGGCGCTTCATGCACGAGTGGAAAAACGCAGAGATTGGGTTGTACCGTGCGTGAAACGCGCGCAAGGAAGACCATTAAATAGGCTGGGTCCTGTTGACATAGGCTGATACGAAGGGAGAAAAAATAAGCATTTTTTGTTCCGAATCTAGTATTTTTTACACCCTCTTGTTCCTTTTTTACCCAAAGTTTGAATTGACAGATAAATAATTAAAGGGATATTTGTGTTATAGATCCGTAAACTTTTTAACCATTGAAACTTAAGTCTTTATTTTAAGAATTTAGACATTTAGGCCTTCAAACTCTTAATATGTTGACACTTAAGTCCTTATTTTAAGAATTTAAATATTTAGATCTTCAAATTTTTAATTTGTTGGCACCATAAGTCTCTATTTTAAAAATGTAGACATTGAAGCCTTAAACTTTTAATTTAAAGTCACCATTAGTTCTCATCTTTTTTTTTTTTTGGTTAAGTACCATACGAGATGATAATATTTTGAGGCTTTATAGTTCTTTAAGTCCCAAAAACACTCACACAAACACACACACACACACATATATATATATATTTACAAAAAGATCCCCGAGAACATATATTTTTGTATTTTTACAGAAGCAATAAAAAATTATACTCTCAAAAAAGGAGAGCTTTTGAGGTTTTGTTAAAAATATATACATGTTTGTTGAAATTAAAGAACAAAAAGCCTCAAAATATTATTATCTCTTATATCGTTTAACAATAAAAATGTGATGGGGACTAATAGTGCTAACAATTAAAAGTTTAGGAACCTGAATGCCTAAATTATTAAAATGGGGATCTATGTGCCAACTGATTAAGAGTTTGAAGACATGAATGTCTAAATTCTTAAAACGGGGAACTTATATGCCAACAGATTAAGAGTTTAGAGATTTGAATGTCCAAATTTTGAAAATGGAGATCTAAGTGCTAATGGTTATAAAATTTGGGGACCTATGATGCAAAAACCTCATAATTAAACTATTATTAATTATTTTACACACAAAACATTTAGAAAAATTAAATAAATAATTTTAAAAACTAAAATAATATAAGATACGCAAAATGCATATATTTATGTGGTTTTTGCTAACGTGACTCAAAATAGCACAAATGCTAATTAATTAAATAAAATGACATGTATTTATTTATTTATTTCTATTATCGATATTTTCATCAAAATTTATCAATATTTTTGATATTTTGATGAAGTCGATAATACAGTTGAAAAATATTTCGAAACCTCAAAATTTTCAAAATTTTCCTAAAATTTTTATCTTTTTATAGGTATATAAAGAATGTTATATGTGTATAAAAGAGTGAAAAAAATGATGCTTATTTTAAATTAAAAGTGTATATCATAGAAACATTAATGATCAGCTTCTAAAATGGGAATTGACTTGATATAATAATCAAAGAACTAATTATATATTAGTTGTCTTTTTTTTGGATCACATAAAATTAGGCTATGCTATAATGAATAAGGATAAATATGACACGATAAGAAATATTTAATGATAAGTTTGATCATTATTGAATTTTTTATGAGATCAGGCCATTTAGTTTAGGAGAGCATCTAAATTGGTCAAAATGTGTATTTTTTAAATTAAGCATTTGTGTAATAGCCCAATTCGAATTAACAGTTTCAGTTTAAACTGAAACTGGTGTTTGGCCCAACATGAATTAAAATTATAAATTGTGGTTTAAACTCATTTTTTCTATCTAACTAACATGAGTTTAACCAATCAGTTCTAACCGCTCCCCCAAACAGACGTTAAAAGCTAAAGCGTTAAAAGCAAGCGTTTGTGTAGTAAATAACTATCTAGAGTTATTTTGGCAAAAAAAGCATAATTTGTATTTTTAGTCTTTTATTTATAACATCTATGTGTAAAATAATTATTTTGAGTTAAATTTAGTAAAAACCGTATAAATAAACATTTTAAGTGTGTTTCAATTACAACATTTGTGTATGCAATAATTATTTTGAGTCAATTAGAGTCTTTTAATTAATTCGATAAAAACTACATAAATATGTATTTTTAGTCTTTTGATTACAACATGCGTGTGTGAAATAATTATTTTGACGCAATACAACAAAACCGTATCAATATGTATTTTGAGTCTTTTAATTATAATATTTGTATGTTAAATAATTATTTTGAATTAATTCGACAAGAACCACATAAATATGTATTTTTAGTGTGTTTTAGGTGTTTTAAAATATTTTAGCTTACAAATATTTGTGTAATTTTTAAAATATTTCGTGTGTAAAAGAATTAATTTTGGTTTAATTATTTATTTATAGATTTAAAATTGAGAGTAAAAATAAAGATAATGGTGCAAAAAAATACGATGGAAGCCCGTCCATGTCAGCCTTAATCATTTGAAACGTGTCAACATCTGATTGGACCAAGTCCACCCACGTCAGTCACGTCACAACTCCTTTCTGCGTGCAAGGCGCGCGTATCAAGAACTGCAAGCCAAAATGCCCACGTGTTTCCCACTCTCCTGATTAAGGGCATGTACCATCACTTTCCAACATCAGCAAATGGAGTGCGACCCACCACTAATATATGCCTTGATTAGGCATGGCACATCTACAATAAGGAAAGCCACTTTCCCAACCATCAACCTAGAGAATTTGTCTTATTATAATTATTAAACGATAATAAAACTTATAAAAATAAAATTTTAATATTAAAATAATAAAAAATTAAAAAATATTGTAATTATTAAAATAAAAAAATCATTTTATTAGCCAATGGGAATAAATAACAAATTTATTATATAATAAATTTTATGATAAATTTGCCACAAAATTTAACATATAACAAATTTAGTATTAAAAATAACATTATATTATATAATTTTTTTACACTCAAATGTTAAATTTGTCATTGATACATTAATTTAACATCACACTAGAGATGTCCTTTCTTAGCGTGCAATTTGTAATATGCTATGTATTCTGACGACATTAAGAAGAGTAACAACAAAAAATTTGCATCCTTTAAACGTCATTGTACATAAAACAATTAATGTCATGTTATACATTCCACTTTAACATAGAGAAATACAAATCCATTTTTTTTCCTGTTCAGCACATTTTTCTTTATAAAATCAAGGCGGCAGAGACAAAAAGAAAAGAAAAAAAAAAAAAACCTTAGAACCATTATAAATACCAAAGTATGTAGCACTCTCTTAAAGAAGACGTATTATTATTAAATATCATCATCATTATAGGAATGTTCCAGTGCTTGTGGACAAAATCATGTGGTTGATGCACCTCACAAATATTAAACATAATCAGGTAAACTGGTTGATGGTGGAGATCATTGACTTCGATAATGCCAAAATCAAAGGCTGCTACATAGGTAATACGAAATAAAATAATTTTTGCTAGCTAGTTCAGATGCTTAGGGCTCATTAAACTAAAATACAAAACAAACGCTCTGAAATATTTGATTGCAGATTTTGATTATTCAAATTCGTCTTCTTCTTATCCTTGTTTTTAATTTTTTTTTCGTCTTTATTTTGGGCATAAAAAACTGCCGAGAAGTGAGAAATTGTCAGACCAAGAGCATGTTTGGAATTTTTGGATTCTTCTTTGATAATTGGTGTAAAAAACTAATCATTATTTTGCCTTTTTTTTTTTGTTTTTCCTGGAAGAAATAGTTTTCATGACTTGTTTTCTAGTGGCGCAACGATTGAAAACGTTACCAAATTGTTCAATGGAAGTGTGGGCTTTGCCATTTATGATGGATTTTTTTTTGGAAAGCCATTTCTGATGGAGTTAATATTATTTTCATTTTTCTGGGATGAATCTTAAGTTCCTATTCCAGATTAATTGCCTCAAGATTATTGACAGATAAAGATTTTAAGATTGTGAGTTCAAAGAGAGGGACCCAATTCGTCCACTAAGAAAATGGGTTGTGAAGATTAGATAAGTGGATTTTTCCCTTAAAATGAGTTATCTTCAAAATATTTCTCTTTCTTAATATGAGCAAATCCATATCCATATCCCTATCCCTATTTCATCCTATTTAAGAAGCTATAATATCACTCAACACGATTGCTTGCCTTGCTCGTAAACAATTATGATCATCGTCTCATTTTCTTTATTGCTATGCCGGTTTCATACTTCATATCAATGAAGGGGCTTTGCTTGATTTTTACCCCAACATAACACAATTCTATGACTAAGAGGTTTTATTAAATTATTTGTCGTTGACGATATAAATTATTTGTTCAATTTTTTTTTAATCTCAAATAATGTCTAACCAATTATATTATGATAACTACTTAGTAAAAAGCATATAAAAATTAACATGTCAGTTAGACATCATTTTAGACACCAAAAATTAGACAGAAGATTTAAGTCCACTTAATGATTGGGTCATACTTCAGCTTGGATTGTTTCTTAAGTTCAAATTTTCTTCTGTGGCAAATTTTACAAATGTAACAATCAATATATGGATTTAGTAAATCTTTTCAAATGGTTTTTCACATAAAATTTTTTTAAATGAATAGCCAAGGACAGAAAAAAGCTCATTTATCTGCTCAAGTTCATTAATTTGATGTAAGTCTCTAGTTACGGCTGCTATATTGTTTGGCATGTGTAATATTTTCCGTGCTATCTTATACTACAACTGAAGTAAGTTCAATATCACATGACGATTGATTATATTTATTGAGTTTTATTACCCTAAAATAAATTAAGTGTTACACAAATGTGTAAACAAAATCGTTCCTAATATTCATATTTATTTTGTGTTTGAATGGCTGTGATTCCTTTTTAGTTGTAGTAATTCTTGACCAACTTTGAGGCGCATGCTTTTTGTATTCTATCCCGCACATAGGTGAACCATGCTCAGGTGGTAGGTGGCACATTCTCCTCCAGATGGGTCCACATAAATGCGTAATGAGAAATAATCTTCCCTTTTTTAGTTTCATTTTTTTTTGGGCTATTTTGTTAAGTAGAGTTTTAGTGGATGAAGAGAAATTAAAGCAATAACTTTAGCTACACGAATGCATGGCCCATGCCATCATCTTCAAAAGATGATTGCTTGCTTGGTAGATAGGGGAGAGACACCATACGTTTTGGGTAATAGGAGTAGTATCTACCTGAAGCTTCTACTTCACAATCATGGATTTTTCTTGTGGTGGTTGGCCTTTCCGAGACCACATCATAAGAGGAAGGGTTCTTTGTGGTGGTTCACTAGTACAGTAATACTACGCCATCTTTCACTTTCACTTTCACTTTCACTTTCACTTTCACCCCTAAGAGCAAAAGTTGCTTTCATTGGTCTGGTCAACAGGACCAACCACTTTGTGCTCAATAGTTTTTCTTTCTTCTCCTCGAATGTGGGCTTAAATTGGCCTAAAGTCTTCATTCAAAATGGACTAGAGCACCGAAATGATATTTTTGATGGGTGTTTGTCACTTTTTTTTGGTTTTTTTGCCAAGAAACTTGGGCTCTTAAAAAATGTCTTGGCAAGTTTTCGGTCAGATGAAGGGACGTGTGCAGCAAGGGTTCCACGCTAGTTCACGAGAATGGCCTCGGCATAGCTCCTTTAGAAGTTGGATATGACAAATTTTTTGGTAGGGGTATTCATTAAACCCGCAAAACTGATCGACCCGTGCCAATTCACACCAGCTGTTTTCAGTTGAGAGAACTTTTAGTTTGGTATGGATTTAGAAAATCAAAATCCAAATGTTTTGTGTAAGTTTACATCTCAAACGGCAAAATCCATAAGAACCACGCTAATCTACATTTCCTAGAAAATCGTATAATACTATTAGTATAAAACTATGTATATGTACATTCCTTTTTCAAAATTATTTTATGGCATTTTTATCTTAATTTCTAATTTCTAAATTTATAGGCCAAATCTCAGGCGCAATCCATAGAAACCGTAAAAATCAATCCACAACCAACACTTAGGTTGGGGGACTTTTAATTTGGTTTATTGTTGGGGATAGAGCTGTCAATTCCAACCCATGGCCCGTCTCTTTTTGCCCGGGCCCAGTCCATCTGGCCGAAGATTTAGACCAAACTAGAATCGGATCGAGCTAGCTTGATTAGATATTTTTTATTTTTATTTTTATTTTTTTAAAATTCCTTTATAAAATTTTAAGCTGGCCATCCCTAGGCCCATGCAAGCTTCGGGTCGACCTAGGCCGACCTTTTCATTAATAGGGTAGGCCCAGCTTGGTCTAATTTTTCCTTTTGGCCCTTTGGGCAAGGCCAGACAACCTAAATTGACACCTCTAATCGGGGAATTCTAATCTAACTTCTTGCTTTGGTTTGGGTTTGAGCCATAACCCGCAAACACCTATACTGTTTAAAGTGAAAATCATAACACCAAAGTTTCTGTGACACTCATTATTTTCCTAACGGATATTATGGTAATTAAATTAATTATTAGAGTGTCAATTAAAAATTTATTTCATTTAAAATCTATTTCACAATATTTATTTCTATTTATTTTTAGAATTTTTTAAAATTTCCTATACTTATTTAGTACATTTACTAAAATGCCATTGTAGACATTTTTTTATTGTCTTTCTCGTGTAATGATTAAAAAGAAAATAAATAAACAAATAAAGAGAAGATAAGACTTGAATCAAACAAGTCACATGCTTTGGTTTTCTACAAAGACCTTATCTCCTTTATTTTCTTTCTTTTTCTGAGTCTCCCAATAAGACTATTCACTCATATGTCCAAAACCACCAACTCTTAAAACATATCGGACAACTCATTTTCCCTTACATTTCACATTACTCACCCTTTGTCTCCCTCTTTCTAGTTTGTCTCTCTCCTTCATATTCACAATTTGATCAAAAAGTTTCATCTCAACTTAGAATCTCTTTTCTTAAGCAAAGAGTCAAGCCTAATAATAATTTCTCAAGGAAACAAGGTAGAGTTTCTAAGCAAAAATCCAAATTCTTCTCTGCCTTCCCTTTGTTCCAAGTTACTATGTTTAGATTATGTAATTATTTTTCATTTCATGATCTGGTCTTGTGCTTTTATATACATACAAGTTGAATTGTGTTTGTTTTGAGTTTGAACAATTTCCTATTTAGATCATGTTTTTGTAAAGTTCTGTAAAACTCAATGTTTGAGAATTTTTAAACATGTTTTACGCATAAAAATTTGGGGAAAAAGATTTACATGTTTTATTGGCATGATAATCTATGGTTTCTGTGTGTTCTTCATGCTCTGGGATTTGTTAAAACAGGTCAGACTGAGCTTTGAAGCTCAAAATCTTTAAAAACAAAAAACTAGAGTTTTTTAGATTTTGCCTCGGACAGTAGGCCAGACTTTATTGGCAAGCCGATCGGATAATCTAAATTCATATGTTTTCATCATTTTGTGTTACAAAATGTTTCAAGAATTTCATATAAATGATTATGACACACTAATAAGAATAGATGATAAATTGATATGATTAGGGATTAGGAATTTTAGTTAAAGTATGGTTATTTTATACGTTGTAGGATAACGGAGTACTTGGAGCTTACGTGGTGAGCTTGTTATTGTGAGCTGGGAGTTATCAACAGGGTAATTTGTGAAAAGATAGGGATTCTATTAAAACAATCAATTTTAATTCCATAAAAACCTCAGAAAAGATGAGTAATAGAATCCCTATCTTTTCGCAAATTACCCTGTTGATATATATATATATATATATATGTTGAACTATTATTATATAAGTATCACATATGAAACTATGACATGAACTTGTCTTATATTATACAACAAAGAACATAATGAATTGACACATGTTATAAATTGAGAAGCATCGTTAGGAAAACTGACTCTATAAATAATAATTAAATATAGAGAAATGGTGAGACATAAAGATAGCGGCGGTTATGTCCTTAGGCACGAGTATCCTAAAAGGTAAAATAGGGGGAGGTGATAACACTCCTTTGGGTCAAAAGTCCCAGAACGCACTGTACAGGAATCGACTTGATGAGGACTCGAGTTTTGATGTCCTCTCACTGGAACACCCTTGGAATGTTTGGAGGGTGATCAAGCATTCCCATTTGGGTTTCGAAGAGTTGAGTGATACTGTATTGAACATAGATACCTAGGAATAATGATGAATTGTAGTATTTGTATATATGTATATGTATGAAACTCGGTAATGATTAACTATGGTATCCACGGAATATGATCATAATAAATCTCATAATCTAGATTAATGATAAATACTAACCATGCAAGTTTTAATATGACAATAATAAAAATCTAAAGGTGAGTAATGGTTTTTCCTACTGAGCATGTGGTCGCTCATTCCCTCATATATTTATCTTTTCAGGACTCACAATGTGTGAAGTGGTGACAATATACATAGTTGAAGAAGCTATATAACTGTATAACGATGAAATTGTATCATTTGTTGAGAATGTTCTTCATGTTAATGTAAGCATCGATTGTTACTTTCTGTGACTGTATTAAAATATGTTGAGGGTTAAAATGATGATGACGACAGTTTTTATATTATTAAATTTAAGGTGCTACATTAAACTGTGGTTTAATTGTCGTTTATATTTTTATTTTTGATTTGAGAATTTTCATTTAAATCCCTGGCTACTTTATTTCTAAAGTTTTACTTTTATTTCTGATTTTTATTCATTAAAAACTGTTAACCCCCATATACGGGCATTATAGTTTCTTCGTTGTCTATGTTGTTCTTTATTGCTCTTTGCTTTAGTAGGCATCAAAGGTGTACCTATAGAAGGTATTCCGATGCAAAGAGTAGGGAGAATAAATAATAATTGCGTTTAAGGGAACAAC
>CAMOHE010053016.1:0-12578 GCA_946598075.1 Artocarpus hirsutus | reverse complement strand
AAAAAAATTGTTAATGATAAGGCATATATAAAATTTTGTGAATGAAAGAGGGGCATCTGTAAAATTAATTAAACACTATGGATAAAATCATAAACTACCAAAAATCCAAGGGGGGACATAAGGGCCTGGGCTCCCTCTGCCCTTGGTAGTGGGTATTAATGGCAAGGAATATGGATGGATTGTTGGGTTGAAACGACCACATAAGTTGATGATATTGAAACGTAACTTGTATTTCCATCATACGTATCTTTTGCTATCACCGTACAAAAATGGTCTAAAAATTCTTTTTTTTTTTTTTTTGCCATTAATGTCTAGGTATTTTTGTCAATTAACATTTAAGAATAGACGTTTAAGAAGGACAATGTAACCCATTGACATTACAACGTAACTTGCATTGCCATCACATGTAACTTTTGTTGTAAAAAATGAGTACTTTTCATAATTCTAACCGAGTATTCACTACCTTGATTCACTTCCCACGTAATCTTAGCATTCACAACAGTAATCTTTAGTCCACTACAATGAAACGTCAAGGTTAGAACTTTCCAAGAGATTTAATTAAAATATTATTATTATTCATAGAATAGACTCGAGCCTTTGACTAGGTTGCCCAAAAACAACAAGAGAGAATCGTCTTCTTCCTCGTCGAGCTCATCGTCATACTCGAACTTCGCATTGCTGCAGTAACCCAGTTTGCTTCCATATCTCGACTCAAACCCTTGGGCACCAAAAGCCCTGATCGAGGCACCAAAACTATCCTTCTTGCCACTCCACCTCCACCCCTCTCCATCGAATTTCACACCTCGCTCACATTCGATGTAACGTCCCCTTTTACAGATGTCACAGATGTCGTTACATTCATTCATTTAACCATTAATTGAAGCAAAACTATTATAAATAATAACATGTATTTAAAATCATAGTTTGAAAAAGCATTCCCAAGATCCATACATACAATTTTTTTTTTAAATACAATTTACGAGAAATTATAAATTACTTAATTATAACAATTTGCTTTTCCATCAACATCTTGTAAATAGTTTGCTAATATAATTGAAAACTAAATTAACCTTTTAAGACATTAATAAAATTCTTTAAACATTGTTCAGCAGGCCGAACACAACCGGCAGGCCAAAGGTCAACCATCGGCAGGCCGCCTGAGGCTTTGCAGAAATAAAATTTTAAGAACAGTAAGTTCGACAGTCTGACCAATAATGGTCGGCAGGCTGAACTAAAAAAAAAAAAATTTGATTTTAAACAAGTTTTAAAATTTCAAATGCGGAAGAAAATTTATAAGATAATAAAAATGCATTAAACAAACATTCTTAATAGTTTTAAGACATATCCTTAAAATTCAAAAATCTTAAACATATTCGGAATCGAAAATCAAACTCATTTCATTTAATATATCATTCCTTGGCGCTCTTCTATTTGCAAACCATCTTCCTTAGCTCACACGCATGTCAGTGTCCTCCGCCTACTTCATAACTTTCTTACCCTTATCTGCAACATGATATAAAACTTGAATAAGCTAATGCTTAGTAAGTACATTATAATTCTCACAGCTTAAAAGCATTTCATGAACGTCATCAACTTCATCATTATCATCATCATAATGGTGCACTAGACACATTTTCATAGGAACATATCTTTCATTACATCAGCCATATTAAAACTTATTCGTTTTATCTTAAGGGCCCAAGTGTTGCACCATAACATCATCATCATAGGTGCGTCGTCATGAGAGGAGAGGGGTAGCTAATCTCAAACCAAATATGACACATAACATAACATAATATAACTTAACATTTCATTGGGTGTGCAACACTTATTTAGGTGATACATATATACATACTTATACTTTCATACTTTGAAAAACATTATCATGAAAACATGCTTAAACTTTCAAGCTTTAAACTTCATGAAAAATCATCATGAGAAATCATCATAAAACCATCATAAAAATGGATTTCAAACATTTCATAAAACTTATACTTTTCATAAAATTTATCATGTTGCAGGTGAGAATGTACTTACCTCAATGAGCTTTAAACTTCATGAAAAATCATCATGAAAAATCATCATAAAACCATCATAAAAATGGATTTCAAACATTTCATAAAATTTATACTTTTCATAAAATTCATCATGTTGCAGGTGAGAATGTACTTACCTCAATGAGCTTACTTAACCTTATTTTTGTAGGTGACAACGCCGCGGTCTCGATGTGCTCACTTCTCATTGTGTTCATGTCATATATTCATAAAATAGTAATTAACATTTATTTTAATGAATTAATTACCATAACGTAACATCCATAACATCCATTTCATAAAAACATCATACATGCATTTCTCATTAACCATAAAACATTAAAACAACATATTCAACATATGTATATTTTTGACCTCCATAAAATTAAAAATTAATAACTTTACATCCACATATAATTTGAGAGCCAAAATTGACAGAAACATAAATAACATATATACCTATCACCATGATTTTTCTTTAGTCATAAAAATCTCATTTAGTATTTTAAACAAGTCACATAACATTCAACATGCAATCTGCCAGCAATAGTTAGGCAGTGAACACTTTTTTATCTCAGGTCCAATTTTCATATTTTCATATAATAGAAAAATCCACAAAAATTATCAGATGTAATAAACATACAGAACTATAACATATTCAAAAATCACCCATAAATAAATTCCTTACACCTCAAACTATACATTGAAAAGCAAAGACCAAAAATACACTCTATATGCAAAACAGTAAGTTACATGTAATAATTTGTGCCAAACAATTAAAATAAACTTATTTGGACCTAAAAATTCATATGATATTATTTTTAACATACACATACAGTAGCACAAAATTTCTCATCTCCAAATAAAATTATATAATCATACAAAAACATTACTCAATAATAGTTTAACGAATTTACTGTTTAAAACAATATAAATACCTAGCATCCATAAAGTTTCCATAACTCATAATATATTAATCAAATCATCATCATATTTTTCAGTCCTTTATTTAACATATATATAAACATCTTCACCAAATTTCGTGCAAAACAACAATCATTTGCATTAAAAAAATACCCATACATATGTGCAACATGATTGATTAGCAATAAATTACTGTGAGTAATGGAGAAGAGAAAATTCATAACTTTGTATAGAAAAATCAAAATAACGTGAAACTTGAAAGAAAATCACATAACACATGCATAATTAACATATAAAAATTTTAGAGCAAGATGACATTCTTAGACGGAGATATAGCAATTGGTTTGAAGAGGGAAAAATTTTAAAAATGCTGAAAAATAAACTCATACCTTAAAACAAATTCTTGCTTAAGCTCCTTCGAATTAGTCCAAAGAAATTACAATATTTTAATAAATAATAGCAGGGGAAAAATTTGAGAGGATGAATAAGGAAAAAGAAACGTGATAGGAAGAGTAAGAACGAGAGAGAAATCGAGAGAGAGAGAGAGAGAGTTTGTGAGAGGGAGAGACAAAAACGTAAAAAAAAATGAATTCATTTACACGTTACACGTTACACTCTCCTCATTAATCAGAATTTTCTGATTAATTGCAAGACATAATTCGTGGAAAGAGGAGAGGTTTGAGGAAAAAGTCAAAACTTCCAAGTATGGCTCACGTTACCATATATTTTGCCTTTGTAAATCGAGAAAACTTATCCATTAATTCAAATCAATCAAAAGTCAATTGCTTCATTACCAAAATTAAACAATTTATCCCATAATTATGTTAATTATTCAAAATAAATCATCCTTATCACAAATTCAACCTTATCATAATTTTTGTAAAATTTCTGCTGACTGCTTGTCAGCTGTCATCGGCCCACCGATCTCTATCTTCGACCTGCCGATTTCTGAAGTCCGGCCTACCGATGATATACCATCGGCTTGCCGTTTTAAGGAAAACATTTCGGCCTGCCGAACTAAATATCTGGCCTGCCAATCTGCCTTAACACTCAAAAATCATTCATAACATTTAATTATCAATAAAAATATGATTAAACATATAACATTAATGACATGAACATTTGAGCACATCAATTCTACGTAAACGTCATCTGCCATAACACTTAGAATAAAATGGTTAGCACCATTTATCATATATCATAACACATATCATAAATATAACATTTAACGTCGTCATTTTCATAACATAATCCGTTACATAAAATTAGGCAGGCGTTACATTCGACAACCAATTGGCATCACCATTGTTTAGGAACAGCTCCCCACTTGAGTCCATTCCCATCGACACCTAGAAATCTACACAGGTGCCAAACATCGTCAAAGCCCCAACGAAGTAGCACTGGCACGTGCAGCTCCGATCGCTACTTCGTCTGGACACCAACCTAAAGCTCCAACACCGACACTTCCTTGCGAGAAATCATTGGCTGCCCTTGTATCAGTGGTGGTGGCGGCCTAAGGTTGTCATTGACAAGGCTCAGCCGCAACATTTTGATGGCATCAATAAGGAAGGACGTCGTGCAATTAGAGGCAAGGGAGCTTCGTGATTGCATAGGCCCTATACAAAACATAGGAAATGCGCATTCAACATGATACGTGCGCTTTCTATATTTGAAGCCAAGATTGCTAAAAGTCAAGACAACAAATTAACTTTTTCCAAGGGTGAAACACATTGTAGTTTTCTACAGCTTAATTGCATGGATTAACCAGTTGCAACTAAAATGCTACGCCCCTTATGTCTTGGAACAATCCCGTCGTTGATTCAAATCTAGAAGGTTGTAATATTTTGAAAGAAACTTCTATACAAATGGATAAAAGTGATCCTAATATATATAAGGAGACACTCCCATCAATCCAAATAAAAGTTCCTTCCAAATTTTGTAAGCGTCCAGATTGGTTTTAATGGCGAGGATCGCCCCAAGGGTAGGGGGTTACATGTAACTTGCTTTTGGCGTAACCAGTTAACCCCCGTGTGATTAGGTTAAAAAAAGAAATGCGCTTTTTATGCTTTTTTCTTGATGTCCTTCCATCCGGATGTAATCCCATGTGACGCGCTCAACGAGCCACATGCAGAAGACACGCGCCAGGGTTGGGAAGTTGGGCAGAACGCGTGCAAGGAGGAGCTAAAAGCTACTGAGCTGGGCCCCACTTCTCCAAAAATTCGTGTACCAATCTATGTCCAATCAATTAAAAAACACCAGGTGTGTACACTGTTACCAGAGTCCAAAGTTGACCCTTAACAGTCATTAATTTGCTGTTTGTTGTCAGAAAGAAAATATTTTTCCTTTCTTTCTGAAAATACGGCTTAAGTGTAGGACCCACAAGAGACTGATTTACAAGGTGCTTAGAAAAAGATATCATCCACTTAATTTTTACAATAAATTCAATTATAAATAATAAAAAACCCTTAAATGTTTCAATAACAATAAAAAAAAATAACAATATAAAACTCTTATATATTATAATAAAAATAATTCTCATCTATTATTATTCCTACCGTCCCTTCAAACACCCACTTAACCAACTTAACCAATGGAGAAATCAATACCCATCAACAACACTAAAGAAGCGATCACTGATAATTGTTTTAGAGGATATTAGTTTCAAATGCTTGCCTCATCACCAAAAACAAAGTTTTCGATCGACGTTTCCAGCACTTTTTTTTTTCCCCTGCTCGAAAGAACACTCTCAGAGTTGTGTCCATGGAGATGATGCCTGGGCTCGCCGATTACGATCGGCTTCGATTTATTTTCCTTCCTGTGACTGCTGCATTTACTTTTGAGAGAGAGCGAAGATCTGATATCAGATCTGATTTCAAGCAAGAAAAAAAAAAAATAACACCCAAATCTGACCTTTTTTTTAATCACTCTGTCCATGAATCTAATAGGCTCATATCAGATTTGGCTCCTATAATAAAAATAATAAACAAAAAAAGCAGCTTCAAAATTTTTCTTTCTTGAAATCAAACTTAGGCTTCGAGTAGTACAAGAATACCCAGACAAAACGGCAAAAAGTGAAAAGACTTTTTTACCACTTATCTACGGAGACAACAAAAGTTAAATACAATAACAATGCGAATTGCGGATTAATATCATTGAGCTCCGGGGTCATTTCCACCTACCAATCCGCACATGTTAATTGTAAAGAACAGCCACAACATATTTATATATTTCCCACATGCTTAGGTCACTACTAATGCCCACAGGTAGTAGCAGGTTACAAAGCAATTAATTAAAATAAACTAGAATCCTAATAACACTACCTAGACACCTACCACTAATTAAACTATATTATTATATCTAACCCCACTTAAAACTTAGGATGAAACTTCGCATCCGATGGAAGTAGAATTCTATATATTTATACACACATATATGCAACTAGGTCCTCTCTTCATAACCATTCGGATGGAAGTAGAGTTCTATACATATTTACACACACACATACATGCAAGCAGGTCCTCTCTTTATATCATCCCATGAGTGTTTGACAACCATGATTTAAACTAGTATTTTAAATCATTTTAATTTAAAATACTATAATATAGAAAAACTTTATATTGTAACTTATTTTTATTTTACTAATAGCATGTTAAAACTTTATACTATTTGAGCTTAGACTATTGGTTTAAATCAAGTTTTCCAAACACCCTAACAGTGAATTAAAGACCTCCTTTCCCCTCGATAACTCTGTTGATAATAATTACCTGCTAGCAACAAAAGCACAAGTTCGCATCAATTAGCATGCACTTAAAGCATCTCTTGAAAACCACCATCAAGGGGTACAAAGGAGCACTTTCTAGCGCTAGTGAGCTTTCTGTGCAGCAGGAACCGATCAACAACAACTCCACAAAATACAACCCCAACGCCAATAGGAACAAAAGTCGGTAAAAAGGTTGTGAACCCATAAAAGAATAATATTAGAGACCCACAAATATTGAATATGATGACCCGCTATTCTTACCACTTTGAATTTCATGAATGTTTGATGTGGAGTTTCGAAAACTTTTTTTGCCGCCATTTCTCCATCCCTCTCTTCACAGGCAACCGATGGGTGGAATCTAATGATGCGCCTTATTCATAGAAGAAAATCAGTACAGATAATTAGCAACTTGAATATCATTAATCACTTAACAAAAATTAAAGTAGATGGTAAAATGCCTTAATTCTTAAAAGAAGCACCAAAAGAGACATGATGCTAATATTAGAATGTCCAAACAGCTAATAAATATAGAAGTTTACCAGTTGGCACAGGTCGCTCTTGCTTCTAGTGCTCTTGACAGCCATTTTAAATGATTGTTTGCTGTCATTTAACGGTTCCATGAGCTCATCCGTCATGTGAAATGAGTTCAAGTGAGATAATAGGATAAAAATTACAGACATAATACCACGGTAAATATAATATTATCAATACTCTTAGACACCATCGCGACTTAAAACAACGAAATATGCCTTCAGGGTGACTCTTAAAACATATTTACAGGCTTCCTCCAAAAGAAGAATTGAAATATTAAGAAAACATAAGTAGCAAGTAATCGTCATACAGAAATTCAGCAAGCCGGGTTTGTGTAAGCTGCTAGGTGAGTAGTAGGAATTAAAAGGAAGGAAGATAAGGCAAGTCTAGTAATCAGAGGATCAATATCGACTACACATTCGTCATTCATTATGATTCTTCACTGACAACTATCAGCAAACGTATACTCCCTTTGAGTGTTCCTGAGTCTTGAGAGCCAAAGTGGATTCACTTTCAACACAGAACCATAATTCATCGACATACTCTACAATTGAAAAGAATTCATATAAGGTGTTATGCATTGATATCTAAAGAATATCTTCAATTGATAAGATAATAAAGCATTGCTAAACTCCTTTTGTATTATTTGCATATTGATCTAGCAACACTACCATATTTTCCATTCATTCCTGAAAATACAAGATATTAACTTTCTGCACAATGCAATCATCCAAGTCATAGCTTTATAGTGTCTCTGCTCATAAACTCAGCACCGCTAGCAAAAAACCAGAGTTTCACCAATTTGACTTTACATAGAATAGGAATCAAAACGAATAATCTATCAATAGAATAGAAATACGTAGTTCCGATAGAATTTTGCCCAACAATAATACACAGAAAGTCCACATAGAGTGCTGCAAGGTTTCATACATCTACTGCAATACTTGGTCGTTATCCAAAACTAAGTCCAAATAGGGAAAAAAGTGGATAAATATAAACTGTTCTATACCTGCAATAACGGATATTGGGCCTCTATATATATATATATATATATATATATATATAACACAAAAACAAATACAAAAACTTATCAGTTTCAACTCAAACATGTAAAGCTCTCATGGGCTACAATATATTTAGCTCTAATTCTCAGTTCTAACTCACTTCCAATATATTTAAAAGGCAATGGGTTGCTGGTTTGAACGATTAGTTCAAATTCTATGAGGGAAAAAAACTGTAATAAAACTACTTCGAACCGAAATTTTGCTGCTCAGAATCCAGTTACCAAATGCCCTAGAAATTCTTCAAAATCACACCCTAAGCAAAGAAAGAAAAACAAGAAAAAAAATAATTATAGACAGTGGAGGCTCAGATTCGCCTTTTCTCAGGCAGAGAGAGATTGGGAAGGACATGCAGCTACCAATGGCTGCGATCGACAGCCCGCCGCCGCACGGAGAATGGCAGAAGCGTCATCTCCCGCGCCACAATTCGAATCCATGAACCAAACGAACCACAATTTGTTTGTATTTGAATATGACGTCGTTCTTCGGCGGAGCAAACAGGGTCGACCCGCCAGGCAACCGGCCCCTCCCCTCTCACTGCCTGATTTTCAGTCTGAAAACATCGTCACCGCCTCAAATTAGGGCAACGGATAACCTAAAACAGAGGGTATAAAAAGGTAAATAATCCACATATATGTGTGTGTATATATACACAAAAATGTAGAGAGGGAGAAAGAGAGAAATAGAACAAGCAAAACACAGGGACTCAATTTTTTTTTTTTTTTTTTTTTTTTTGAGAGAGAGAAAGAGAGAGGAGTAGCAAATCATCGGTTCTGCTACGATCAGAGAGAAGAATAAGGTAGGGCAGTCATTTTTTCACAAAACGACCAAACCCTAATCTACTGCTTCTCCTCCATGAGAGCAAAACCTCATTCTTAAACTAATGAGCCTCTCTACTCTGGCATTCCTTAGAGCTTCATTTATATTGCCCGAACTCTTTTTCTTGTTGGCAAAATTAGTCGCCTAAAAAATTTAATCCAACAAATGATCTTCTTCTTTTTTTTATTCAAAAATCAAGCCGTTTGAGTAAAAAAATACTTTATATTTTTTTTTTCCTTGTTGGGGTTTATTTCTTTACTTCAATTTTTCTTTTCATTTTATTTCAACCAAAAATCCCCCTTAGATTTTCATTTTGTTAAAAAAAAAAAGCTTTTAAGGGCTTTGGGAGTTATGTTTTTGGCCCGTTTGTTTGGCGCATTGAATTAACTCTTTGTACTTTAAGTGTAAAATCAGTCTAAAGACTTTTTTGATTAAGGTTTTTTTTTAATTCAAATTAAATAAATTTTTTGAATGTAAAAGTTTTTTTGAGTTTTACTCTCTTTTAAACTTTTTGGACTCAGATCAATTTGTTACAGTAAAATCTCATATTTTGTTCTTTTATATTTGTAAAAAAAATCATAATTTTTTTATTTGATATCCGATTGAAACGAATCTTGTTTTATTACGTTTTTAATAAAGAGAGGATTAAATCAAGATCAATATTATATATTTTTTAATGTCATCAATATTAAGATTTTGATAGATTTGTGAATCAATCAAAAACTTTTTCCACTCTATATCTAAACATAAATTTTAATTTTATTTCATATTCAAATTAACACTTTAAATAAGTATCCAAACATCAATTCGAATAGCAATTCAAATCACACAACTCAAAACAAAATAATTCAAGTTAAAACAATTTGAATCTATTTACCAAACGGACCCCATTTAAGAAGCAGAATGGGTGTACATTAACTTGTTGACATTTTTGGCACAATAAGCTAAAGTTTTCTATAAGAAAATTATAGAAGAGAAGTTAAATTTTTACGGATCTAGATTTCTTCTTTAAAATTAATTTCTCATTCTTATCTAAAATTTTTTTAAAATTTTCTGATACTTTAATTTATGCATTTTTTAATAACTCTAGGATGGCTAACTTAACCTTGCATCAATGTTTGACAGTGACCTTATGTGGAGATGAGTTCAAACTCAAGAGTGTAAATCTCTCACTAATTCTTGTATAAAGCAAAAGTTTCCTACAATGTAAAGCACTCAGTTGCTACAGTCTTTGAAATTATTTTTTAAGTTCAAACAATTTTTACCAGACACCTTAAAAATCTTGTCTTATGTCATTGACAACCTTGTTTTAACTATATAATTAAAATTACTATAGTATAAAATAAAAATAAAGATTACAATATAAAACTCTTACATGTTAAAATTTCAACTTTAAGTTCTAACTTGTTGTCAAACACACTCGATGGTCTGAAGAAAATATTTTCTCGAGTCAATGGATGTTCTTGACAAAAGCTTTACCTATGGGTTTTGGATTAAGTTTCTTGGTGCAATGAAATTATGGCAAAAAAAAAATAATAATAATAAAGCTAAATCCATGACAAGAGGGAAGAATCCTCAAAATTGAAGCGAGCACTTTGATGTTTAATATAAATAATCAAGTCCATTGGTATTTATAGCTTACACACAAAACAATAACAAAATACCCACTAAAACAAACCACGCACCATAAACAAGTCACAAATACAAAACTAGGTTTATGAGCCAAGACAAGTATACTTAAAGGGGAAAAAAAGACAGAGAAGGAAGAAAGGAAGAAAGATCCAACTTTTCAACTTTCAAGAACTCGTTTTTATTCGGATGTCATTTGCGACGAGCAAAACTTTGAGAAATTATATCAGTAAGGCTAAGATGGTCCCGTGACATTTTCACCATGAACATTATAACAACCCCAATATCCCATGCCGCAAAATTCATATACTCCATGGGTTTCACTTTCTTTTGGACAATAGACACGAAGTGACATTAACAAAAAGTGGCCGAGTCCATTACAAGCACATTATTATAAGATAAAATGCCAGACACCTCAGTTGACTAACAAGATTTACATTTGAAAATGAACTCCGCTTTTGTTTGAAAAACCAGTTCTAATTATGGTTTCAACTGATAACCAGTGCAAAGCTATCACATGCTAAAATAAA
The DNA here is from genome assembly GCA_946598075.1 of Artocarpus hirsutus. Classification (NCBI taxonomy): domain Eukaryota; kingdom Viridiplantae; phylum Streptophyta; class Magnoliopsida; order Rosales; family Moraceae; genus Artocarpus; species Artocarpus hirsutus. The sequence goes on along the minus strand of CAMOHE010053016.1, from coordinate 1,291 downwards.
TCATTACTATATAAAGCTCTCATATGTTACAGTAAATTGCAACAGTATAAAGCTCATACATGCAATTAAACTTACAACTTCAGCTTCAACTGAAGTCTCAAACGGCCTATAAGACAATGATATGGATGTGCACTAAGGAATACAACTTTCACGAGTGTCCTCCTTGTCTATGCATCTTAATACTCACCGTTTCCTTTGCCACCTCAGGCTGCATCAAGAAATTTAAAACGTCAGAATCTCACTTTACATTGGCATCCATGTTATGTTGAAAAGGATGCAAAATGTTGTTTATACTCGGAATAAGTTTAGGTTTATCAATTAATACAACTGATTCCAAAATCCAAATTCATGATGTCCCTATTTAGTAATGCAGTAGCAGGAAAATTTTTATCTCCTAACAATATATCCTTGAAACTATTCCATGGTTAATGGCAAATGGAACAAAGAGAACCCATTATTCCTAGTTTACATTCTCTGACACAAAGAACCCATTATCTTAAGAAGAAACCATGTGGTGACGAATTTTTAGTTGGTAAAAATTTTGATGAGATATTGTCAATGCGAACGCATCTACAGTGTTCAGTGTTCACCACAAGAAAAAAGCACATTTCTTATAAAAAAAAAGAGGCAAAAAAAACACATTTTCTGTATAACCAATAAAACAAATACGGGAAAGGTACACATTCGACCAAGCAGCAGAGATCAATGGAGACAACCTAATAAGATTGCTTTAATACGTGCAATCCGAGACAGATTATCAAAAAGAAAAAGAACATAAGCAACTAAGAACCTTTCCATAACATCTCCCCTTCACAGAACAATACTATATGCTTGAAGTAAAGAAAGGAAAACATCATTGTCTGCGCGAGGTTAAACAAAAGAAGAGGTAATTGCCACATAAAACTTACTTAAATACAAAATTCATAAATAGATGCATATGGAGTGTTTTGTGACAGTTTGAACCCTACGACCAATGTTTAATATAGATTAAACATATTTAACAATCTTATCATTGCTATAGAAAACTGCATTTACATAAAACTCAAGGCTTCTAAAGTCAATAATGATCCCTTAAATTTGTCAAAAATGCGAAAAGAAAACAATCAACTTCATGCACTAATTCTTTGCTATGATGATGACAAGATCAAACGAAGAAAAGAAAGCATTCAAATTTTTCGATTGTAAATGGCTCGTCATAGATTTGTGGTAAGTGTCATGAAGCAATTTGGCTTTTGTGGTAGATATAAATAGATTTCTAGAGAAGAGAACAACAATCTTCCTTGGCTCTAAT
>CAMOHE010053015.1:72567-96001 GCA_946598075.1 Artocarpus hirsutus | reverse complement strand
ACAAGTCATTTGAAAACATTTTCGTAAAAATCCATTTGAGGCCAAAGTATTTAAAAATGGCTATCAAAGAAGGGGTAGAAGTCCTACCTCAATACTCGTACCGGTGCCTCACACCGTAATCCCGGTCCGCTATATGTTAGCTCCGCGGATCCACGCACAAATCCTAAATGCATAGTAACTTAGCTCATTAGCATCTAACCCGAGGTATCCTATGATACTAAATCATCTCATGGTGTCCTAGTGTGCCATTTAGGTTTATAAAATCATTGTACAAAGTTGAAATTTAAATCAGGGTTCAAAACAGTTAAAACGGGTAAAAATCACAAAATTTCTCCTTGCTCGGTCGGCCTGTCGGTTTCCCTAGTTCGGCCTGCCGGAGGAACAGGGTTGGCAGGCCGAACATCTCCAGGTTCGGCCTGCCGGTCGGATGAATCCGGCCTGCCGAACTAGGAAATTTCCACACAAGGGTTTCGGCATTCCCGAACTCAAATCTTCAAATCTAACCTGTTTTCTCAATTCCCAGGCATAGATAATCATCATAAACAATAGAAAATCATAATAGAACACTTTTTAATGATTTAAAACAAGTTTTAAACAAGATTTTCTCAAAAATCTGAAAATAGAGAAAATAGAGGAAAAATAAAAAATCTTGATTCTAATCCGTTTTTGATGAAATAAAGTTTACATTCTAGCTAATCTGAGTCCATCTAACTTAGATTGAAGCTTTTCTAGGTTTAGAAACTCTAAAATTCCAAAATGCAAGAAAATTTTGAAAAAATAGAAAAACTTTACGTTTTAAAATCTAACCTCGAATCAAAGCTTGAAAACGTTGTTTTTGTTGTTGAATCTTGTCCCTGAGCCTTCGATCTCCTAGCCCGAAGCTTGAAAACAAAATTTGTTTTCAAAAATTTTAGAGAGAGAGAATGAGAGAGTGAGAGAGCCCGAGAGAAAACGAGAGAGAAGAAAGAGAAATGAGAGGAAGGGAGAGAGAGAGAATAAATAGAGGAAAGGAAAAAAGCAGCTGCACATGACTGTGTGCAACGGTACATTATTTTCAAATCAAATTGTTTTATTAAAACTTAAATTAACAATCAAAAACAATTTAGAACAATTAAAAATCATCAAAAAGTAATTAACACAAGGTTTCCACAAAGTGATCAAATTATGTTTAAAACACTTATCATGGCACACTAATTCACCATTTAGCATTCTAATTCTATTTAATTAACTTCGGAGTGTTACATGTCAACATACATATTTGTATATATTTTGCTAGCATAGATTTTTAAGAAAAAGCAAGTAGCAATTTGTTGTTTTATGCATAAAAACATGGTTATCAAATATTGGATGAATGACTCTTAAAAACAATAATTGTCATTTTCTCGTTCTCTCTCTCCTTAAGAATTCGTTTATTATTTTTTGTATCATCTTGTATGGCTTCTTCGATAGGCTAAAGTCTTATGCCACCTTCAAGCTGGTCATTGGACTTCTAGCCCTAATAGAACGGGTATGTCAGGCCATTTGGGGGTGCATATGAATAGTCCTTCATTGTTCATGATGGTAATTATCTATGAGTTATGAGTGGTTGTTTGCATGTTTTTTAGGCATGGTAGTTGTAGTTTGACAACTCAATCTAGGCTTATCAAAGCTCTAATAGGCTTTTAACTCCGGGGTTGTGGCCCCCTTGATATCATAAAGCTTTTGATGGGGTAGGTGTTATGCTTGTAGATTGGCACTGATAACACGTGTCTTCCATGTGTCGACAGGTTGGTGATTTAATTGCTTTTATAAGCCCCCAATTGTATCGTTTTTTAAGTTTCTTAGTGTTAGACTAGGTACCCTAAGGATTAAATGATATAATTGTTTTGAAGATATTTAATCAATAAAGAGTTTAATTTTCACATATATCAAATATGTCCTCTTTGTGTTCATTTATGTTCAATATATGATAAGCAAACAAAAGTCTGAAACTGCTTATCTAAACCGTTAAAATTATACATATGATGGACAGATTATGAAAAAACATGATCTTAAAGGTGATGGTCTAAATATAAAAGGTCCCAATCAAGGGAATAAAGTTAGATGCTTTAATCATATTAAGATTGTTATGTTATGCACATCCCTAACATGAGATAACTTGTCTTGGCCATCAGAGTGGGACTCCGCTAGTAGAGACATTAATATATTGTCATTGGTGATAATATATTAGATCAGAACTAAAGATGAATTGATTTGATTAATAATTCTGTTTGTATAAATCAATTCACAATTCATTTTAGACAATTACACATGTTGCATCTCAATCTTAAAATGAACTAATGAGTTCGTATTCTTGACTTGTGTCTTTTAATGTATAACATCTTGAGTTATATGAAAGTATGCATACTGGTATATTGGAGACATGACTCTTGAATGATGTAGACTCGTTATTTATAGATATAAAATTAATAGCTCTTTTGTAGAGTTAATGATTTTCTCTTATAGGCAGTATATAGTGATTGGAAATTAGAGCGCTCAACCATTTAAATGGATGTATGTAACTAAATAGTATACTAGTCGTATTGCTTATGAATAATAAGTATTCCAATAGTGAGATAATAGAACATAAAATAAATATAATTGGAAAAGTAAAAAAAAATTTATCCTTAAGTCGATTATGAATGTCATGAACATTTAACTTATTGGAGTTTTGTAATTTATATACAGTCCAAGCATGCAACTCTAAGCTTTTAGTGGAATAGCTTTAGAGTTAATAGTTATAAAATATACGTGTCAGGGATATGTCAATTTATTATTATAGGAGCTTGATCTATGCATGTGTTAGGATCGGTTCCCTAAGAAACAAATACTTTATTTGTAATTAATAATATTTTAGATTAAATAAATAAATTATGCAAATATTTCATGCGTCAAAAATAGTCCTTAGATTGCTTTCATTATTATGTTTAATCATTTAGCAAATATGTGTTCCATAACTATCATAACTAATCTTGGGACCAGGCACATATAGAGTATGCGGTATAGATACGAGTCAAATATACATAGTCTAAGTTATATAGTCTGTAGTCTATGTATTTAACTGGACACTTTATTCATGACAAGACTATAATGAGGATCTACATCTAATTAGGGAGATAGTTTACTAGGCTGTCGGAGTGGATTAACTCCATGATAGACACATTGATGTGGCAGACCAAATGGTGGTCACACATTAGATGAGTTCATGACTCCATGTTTATAGGTTGTATCTTTTGATATGCCAAAGGTAGGAGGCTTGATGAAGAAAGGATTCATTGTCGATATGTTGGAGATGCAACCATTATACGTTGATAGAATAATCTACAGACATGAAATCCTTAGCTTTCTAACAAAAAGTCAATGTTATCCTCACAAAGGCATTATTGGGGAATTTAGAATAGAACAATGCCTTAGTCATCTAGATACTTGTGGTAACCAGACGATTTTCTATTTGTATTTGTTATAAATAGAATTTTTCAAATATGTGAATAATGGAACTTTGAGATAAAATAATTAAAAAATAAAACAAAACTAAGTTCTTCATCTGATTATGGATAACCTATGAGATATAAATATGCTTGAGAGGTCATGGACAAGACTAATAGATAAAGTCTCGCAATACTATATATTATCAAAAGTGCAGCTTTGGTTCTTTAGTCGAGTGACACCAGAGTTCATAATTAAATAGATAATTAATCGAGAGATTAATTTATTTGTTATTATTGGAGCTTGGTATATATGTCGATTAGGTCCTAATACTAGCTCATAAATTCCTTAACTAGTTATGTTGAATACAATTTACCATAGGTAATACAAGAGGTTACGCCAGATAGATTATTGGACCTATCAATGTGCAGGCCCAACAATCTAGTTGGACTCTATGTGGCACATGGCTAGTCCAGAAGGACTGTAGATGCCTATTAAAGGGGTAGGTCTAGAAATTGGTTAATTAATTAATTAATTTCAAGATAATATTATTCTAATTTAATTATTGTGATTTTATGATAATTAATTATTTGAATAATTAATTTAAATCCTAATTGTATTTGACTTTGAATAAAAGATAATTATTCATAATTATTTAAGTTAGATAATTATTTAGAATAATTGGAATCTAATTTAAATAGAATTATTTAAATGGGAATTATCCTTAATGTTGCAAATAATCACATAATCCTATACTGTGATTGGCTAGAATTTAAATCTTTCCCCTATCAGTAGTTGGCATGCACAATGATGATAGGCACACTGTGATTGGCATGTAGAGCTTAGAGAGGAGAGAGAAAAATCTTTTTATAATCTTGAAGACTTCTACTTCGTCTTGTAAACTCTATAAATAGATACCTCTTCTTCTCATTTATGCTAAATCAGAAAAAGAGTACTTTAGTGCATCTTTTAGAGTGAGAAAACTAGAGGAGAGTCTGTGGTGAGTTTTTCTATTAGGTTGTGCCCATACACATAACAGCTAGAAGGAATAAACATATTAGTAACTTATGTTAGTTCTTAAGATTGGCTTAAATTTGATTAATTGAATTTGATAATTCATGTTAGGTTTATTGATTAATTAATTCAAAATAAACATGTTGAATTATTTAAAATATATTTTATTTGAATATGGGATTATCTGTATATGACTGTTTTAATCAGAAAACTTTTTTATTGGGTTATTTAAATTAAAACTGAAGCTCTATTAAAGATACCCGGGTCAAAAAGGATAGTAATTTTCCAATTGGTTTAAATCGAGTTTATTAGATAACTCTCAATAACTGGAAAAATGTGTGGCCTAGATCAACCTTGACCAGGTGGTAGACTGCCATACACAAGGGGCTGTCGATCGGCCTTGCCAGGTCAACAATCCATGTATTACACATTTTTTATTCGAGAAGTTGATCTAGATTCAAATTTTAAAGCCGAATCTAATAAGAATGAGTCCTAATCTGACCGTTGTATAGGGAACATTTTTCTATGGTTTTACATCATAAGTGAAGTCACTTGAAAGGTTTAGAGAGAGACTTCTAGAAAGAAAATTCTGTCACTCTAAAAGAATTATTGTTCAACATCTAAAACAATGATTCTTATTGTTCTCTTGTGATTGTAGGGAGAAGTTACCGAAAGAGAATCAATCGATCTATGCCTACTTGCACTCCGGTAGTGGAAACAACTAGCAAAAAAAAACCAGTTGGTTGAGACTCTTCTAAACACGATTCTCAGTAGTAATTCTATTATACAATTTCTTGTCAAAAGTGCGGTTCTAATTTTGCAAGGTATGAAAAGATCTTTTAATAATTTATTACATATAACATGTCTAACTCATTTATAGAAAAGAGTTTATTTATAAAAAATATATAAATCCATTGCGTACTCCTTTTCCAACACTTAGGGCTTAGAAGCCTTTTTCATCATCAAAAGCTTTTATTCGCATGGATTCATACTTTTCTTTCTTTCTTTTTTTTAGAATTTATTTTCTTCCAATAAAGACATTGAATTTGCTATTAAGTGGTGATTGTATCTAGCTAGTTTGCTAGATTTGTTTTTAAGCTGTGAAGTAGGTGACCTTAACATCATTTATCTCTTAATCTTGATTGATTGGAATTTTCTCTTGATTATACAGGTGTAGTGAAAGAGCTGTTTATGTACTCGATTCTTGGTGTGGCTGATTGATTTTCCGTTGTTGGAACTCAATACACATTCTCTCCTTGATCAGCTTCATCTAAATTTAGTAGTTGATCTACTATATTTGAGGTTGATCTCTTTTTGTGATAAGATCATTCGCATCAGTATTAATGTTCATATCTTTTTTTCTTAGATCATAAACAATTTGTATTTAAAAGAATATGATAAAAATAAGATATACAAATGCAAAATATAGGTCAACAATGAGTACTACATAATGTCTACATATATTTTGATTTTCTAGAAATACGGCGTGATGATTTTTATAACAATTAATAAGCATAATATGCCGCCGAAGTAACACCTTCAACACTCTTTCATTCCTCTTTTTTTTTTTTTTTTGGGTTAAATTTCCTCTGGAGCACCTCAAAAGGAAAGTCACTTTACCTTACATCACTAGTCGAAAAATTACATATTTTTAATCATCAACTAAAAACGTGGTGCATTACTCTTTTTAAATTTAATCAAAAGTCAGTGTACACACGCCTCTATTGTCAAACTTTCCTTTAATTTCTTTCCCCATCTCTAAGACTTTAAGCTATACACACAACATTTTGCGAAATGAGTACATCTGTCATAGCATATAGTTAGATTCAATATTCAAATGAGCACATTTTTTTATTTCTTAATTATTACAGGAGACCAATCATTAGTCAACAGCCGCAAATTGAACATATATATATATATAGATATATATTTATGACTACTGTTAGTTAAGTAAATAATTAGGAGAAAACCATTGGGGGAAAACAAAAGGGCTTTGCCCACATGTAATAGTTTGCCGGGAGAAGCTAATAAATCGTTTCTGGACCAGGTCGAACTTCTGTTCAATTTGTTATTTTCTTAGCAATATAGCTATGGAACAACATTAAAAACACATAATAGATATATTTATACAAAAACTAATGATTCGGTATCCTAATCACTTTCGCACCGCAAGAGTAGCACCAACCTTCAATAATATATATATATATATATATATATATATATATGCGTGTGTGTGTGTGTGTGTGCGCGCGTGTGTGTATCAGTCCAAATCTGAAGTTTTATATTTTAAGGAAGCAATTAACAAGAATTTATAGAATATTATCTTCTGTTAATTATACTATTGTTAAGTGGGTCGGATGAGATCACATGGTGCTAATTTATAGTAATCATTAACATTTGAGTACACACTTGATTTGTTTCTGGCCACATCCCATGACTTCTTATAAAGAAAATTAGAAAGAGCGGACGTGGGGCGTTAGAAAGAAGATTGCATAGTTCATGAGCCATATGTGTACGTGTTACGTGTGTGTATATATTTATATATACTCACACTTATATATATAATACTGAAAAATAATATAATTTAGCTGGAAAAATATTTGGCTGTGATCGTTAAGTACTACAGTATCAAACGTATATCCTTCTTCTAGAAGGATATGATTATGGAGTAGCTGTGGGGATTAGACATAGGCTGCAGATTAGAAAGTAAAAAAAAAAAACACCATTATCTATATAAAATTGTGTATTTATAAGAATACTTTATTCATCATCAAGATTATTATTCCAGATCGATTCACAACCATTTCATATACAAAAATATAATACTTAAACATCACTTGGTATTGGTAAGACAACGAATTTCTTCTAATCAAAGTGAAAAAAAGGGGCTTTTTAAAATAAATAAATAAATAAAGGGCTTCTTATTAAGATATTAAAAAGGACATTTAAGTAAGAGGACTGTTGGTAAGTTAGCATTAATACTATCTTTCTTCATCTCTTTTATACTCTCTTCAATTATTGTCTGACACATAGTTTATTAACATTATAAATTATTATTTAAACAAAAAAATAATAATCAGTCCACATGTCAAACAATTAATAGATAAAGTGTAAAAAAATACGAAAAAAAGAGTATAACTAATGCTTCTCCTTAAGTAACTAAAGAAACAGATATTACACGTACATGGTGTGGCATAATATATATATATATATATATATATATATATATATATATATAACTGTAATTTTTTGACGAACTGCAAATATTATTAATAGTATAAGAGAGAGCAATAATTGAGAAGAGATTAGGAGCTGTTCATTTTGTCGGCGCTCTAGAAACCTTCTGTTTTCTTAAACCTAACAATTTGCAAATAAAAGATAATAGGGCAAATACTTGACAAATCAAATAAATCACTTTGACTCTAAACACACACATGATACTTTTTTTAATAAAATTATATAATTGTAAAGTAATAAATTGGATTACAAATCTTTCTTCCTGAATAATTTCTCATATAAAAGAAAAGCTCTCATTCTTTTTATAGCTTTCTTCATAATCTTTTACACATATACAAAAACACACACATTATTATTGTCCTTAATATTGAAAAAGATTATCAGAGCAGAAGAAAAAATATAGCAGAAACTTTTATAAGGTGCACTGGAGTTTATTTTCACATAATTGCCCAAAATATGTATAGAATTTTTTGCCTTCTAATGCAAACTTCAAACTATCTATCATGTTTGATTACACATTAAAGTTGGCAATATTTTACAGGTTGTCACGCCATGCAGACGGGGATGAAGTAGGACTTCCAAAACCACATCTTAGTGATCATCATCTATATGCTCATAATATATATGATCTTTGGTCCGACCCATAATCAAAAACCTAATCCTCTTACCTTATATTATTATCATACAAAATTAAAAAATAGACATGAGTTTGCACAATATCTTCGATCGAAAGAAACTTATAATTTGAATGTTTTGTCCTTTTCTTGACATATATATAGAATAAAAATCCATAATATAAAGATCCATCCACTTCTGCAGCAAAAATGATTCTTCCTTTTTTTTATGAAGATCTTCTTGATCATATTCTTTTTTTTCTTTTTTGGTAGCAAGTTTATTTTAATAGTCTTAATTAGCTCAGAAATTTTGTGATTATACCAATATATATTTTATATATAAATATATATATGCAGAATTCAACAACATGTGAACAAATGTTGAAGCGTCTTGAAAACTTAATATAGGACTTTGTCCCACCAGAACTTATATCAATTTAAACCTTGTTGGAATTTAGTCATGATTAAAGAAAACAATAAATCATAAGGCCGGGAATTTTAACCATTCGCTATAAATAGACGGTTTCAGCGATAAATTAGGCCTAATCCCTTCTTTTTTTCTTTCCTAAATTTCCTTCCTCCCCACCCCAACTACTTAAAGATCCCACGTTTACAATGTGTAGATTAAACTAGCCCTTAATTCCACCCTTAATAGTTTCTCACGTGTGAATGTAGTGTGTTCATTCCCCGTCGTCCAAATGTACAGTGTTTTTGTTTTTGTTTTTTGTGTGTATGTGTGTGTGTGCCTCTTTTTTTTTTTTTTTAATTAGGAGTAACTATACTAGCTCTGTAGTTAGGGTGAGGTCAGTCCTTATATCACCTTGACAATAAATCAACAAACAACAACAAAATCTTGGACCCTTTGGCCCCATAAAGATTTTTATGCCCAAATAATTATAAGCATATCCCTATCTGGACTTCCACTTTTAGGGATCAAAAAGGGGGTCATGGACTACAACATCGAAAGAGAGAGAGAAACAGAAAAGATTTCATTTGAAGCAATATCAAAACATGGACTTTATTCCTTCCATGTTCCAATTTGACCTAGCCACAGATCAAGAGCTTTTCCAACTTATTTCCACTTTTCCTTGCAAGTTAGATCAACATGATTATCAATACCATCACCATGATCAAATCAAAGACGATCATGATCAAGTTCACCCGCCGACGCCTTCTCAGGACGACCATGTTCTTACTCACAAGCACCGGAGACAATCCTCCGTTGCTTTCGGCGAAAAAGGTAATGACCGTCATCATGAGCATCACCAAAACCCTAATGATGACAAAAAGAAGAAACTCGTACATAGAGATATTGAGCGGCAAAGAAGGCAAGACATGGCTTCCCTTTATGCATCCCTAAGATCTCTAATCCCTCTTGAATATCTTAAGGTAAAACATAATTAGTACTTTTCCTAATCAATTTTCAAGTGAATAATTCTTTTGGTTGATCTACTAATTAACATGTTTTTTCCACTTACTTATAATAATAATGTTGGTAACTTTCAGGGAAAAAGGTCTATATCCGATCAAATGCATGGAGCAACAAATCACATAAAAGACTTGCAAAAGAAGATACAAGAGTTGAGTGAAAAAAGAGATGAGTTGAGAAAGTTCTCAGATTCAATATCCACTCCCAGCGCCAATAGTAGTGCTAATAATAACAATATTGCAATACCTGATAATATTGGTCAAAACTCAAAACGAGATTATAATACCTTGAAAACCACAATTAGTGTGAGACGTTGTAGAGGAGGCGTTGAAGTTGTGGTAAACACGGCAATTAAACAAGGGCTTCCTCTATCGAGAGTCCTTCGAGTTCTCGTCGCCGAAGGGCTTAACGTTGTCAACTGCGTTTCGGCTAAAGTTAACGAAAGATTTCTTCACACCATTAAATCTGAGGTAATATTTTCTTTTAATTGGTATGGTCATTAGGTAAAATAATTGTCTGTTTGATAAGAATGCATATGTGTGTCCTCTCTCTATATATATATGCTTGTGTTGACGATTGGTCACTTAATTAATTAGACTCAAGAATTGAACAAATCTCAAGAGTTCAGAAATTCTTAATGATTCTTGAGTCAACAATAAAATGAATAATCTCATTTGTTAAGTGACCAATCTTATTGTTTGTCATTATGATCAATTTTCAACATAAAAACTATATATACTATGAGCTTGAAGTAAGGATATAGTTAATGAGAGTGTGCGTGTGTGTAATTACAGGCTGTGGGTGGCGAGAGAAGCATGGATCTTCCTGAGCTAGAAAAGAAATTGAAGAACTTAATAAAATAACATTGATCTGAATGTTGATGATGCATGGAACCGACCAAATCAAGATCGATTAAAATTGTGTACATGTGTTTGTAGATGTGGGGTATATTTTGTTTGTCCTTCCTGGTTCCGAATACAGGAATGCAAATGGTTGGTATTAATGCAGGGATATTACTTTTTCGAAGGTCTAGAAAAATCATTTGACTTGATGTACATAAACAAAGAGCTTACCCTTAAATATCGTCTAGTTCCGGCCATGATTCTATTTCATCATGCAATATCCTGCAGTCTATTTAAAATATTGTTACAGAGTTTGGTGCTTATCTTGAATTTCAATTTGTGGATATTGGCTGATCATGTATTTTGAGTTTCTTTTTTGTGCTTGATATAAGATCCATCCATAGATTTTGTTAGTTTAAAGCGAATGACACGCAAATACTCGTCAATTACATAGAAAATCACCGGCCCTTTAACAAAATCCATGAATAGTATATATACTCACTTAGAGGCACATATAATTCGAAGTGTCTTTGTTTGATCTTGCTTGATCATCTAATCTAATTATTAAAAAGGCGACCATGATATCCTTTCTCGTGTTTTTATCCATTTTTTCTTCTTTTTGTGTGTGTGTGTGTAAGTATATTTTCATCTGATATCCGGTTTTGGATATTTTATTTTAACTTTCATTTTACGCTCCTTCTTTGACATTAGCGAAGTACTATATGTGTGTGTGTGTGTGTATATATGTGTCTGTTGTAGCAAAAAGATATTGTAACATGATCATATGATCTGTTTATGAATCAGCTGGTATGAAATTATATATATCTTGAAAGGCTTTTAGTTGATAATGGATTGCTGGCAGCTATCTAGGTTCTCATGATGATATAAATCATAGTACTTTATGCTTCTTTTGTGTTTTTCTAGCCAGCAAAACTATGTGTACTGCTTAATTTCCCTCCCAAGTTTCAATTTCTTTAATTATTTATCCTCATCTGCACGTGCTAGGTTTGTGCATCAAGTATTAATCATACAAATCTGAGAAGGCTGTTAATTAATCTAACTGATCCTGTAACTACCAATTCATGATGATCGACCGCATGCAAAGGCAATATGTGGATCCATCTTAGAGTGAGAAAACACATAATGTTGCGAAGTGTGAGATTTTTTCATATAAACTTTTTTATCATAGTACATTTTTACTAGTTAGTGGCTAAAAGTGGATATATAACTTTCACAGTATGACAGAACCACTCTAAATTTTTTGTTTGTTTGATTTTAGTATGCAATTTTGTTACTCTCAATATTATAAACTTAAGGCTTGTAATTCTTAACGACGCATGCTTACTTGATACATGTGTGTGTACAAGAGAAAGGCAAAGTGTCATAATTCTTGATATTCAACCATATATCCATATTAAATTGCTTCACTTTTCTCTTATGTGATGAGCCCCAGTAGAATGCTCAAGTGAAATTGGCTACAGTCATTTTATGATACGAAAACGTGGGGCTGTGTTTAGGGGTGGAGCCAAAAAAATTAGTCAAAAGGGGTGAAATATATAGTAACATTGTTAAGAAAATTTAAATAAAAAAAATATAAAACTTTAGGATGACAGAACACAATTTTTACAAAATTTTATATATAATATTGAAAGAAAAATAGTTCAAGAGAACGGCCGCCCACGCTAGTTGGTGTGTAGCTCCACCTATGCCGGATTAATATACAAGTAGGAAGAATGAGCTAGAATATCACTCACATTAAGCAAGCTAGGTGAGGCTGTTTAGATTATATATCAGTTATTCGCTGACTCCTGGAACATTACGGAAGTAGCAGCATGCAATATTTGCACTTTTGTTGTGCTTGTGAAGCTAAATATTACTAGCTTACACAGAGATGGTAAGAGAACCAAGAATTTTTTCTTAATATTTTTAAGCAATTTTTTTATTTGCTCTCCGAAATATTAGAATTAGCTTGTCCAATTCTTGACACAAGCTAATGTAGTGCTAATTCTGAAAACAACTGTACGCGCGTAAATGAGCCTCTTGGCACACATATCACTGCATTGCGTATGCCATTACAGCTTTTAGTTACAGAAACTCCATTATACAGAATGTGCCAAAGTTGTATTGTATATATGCATAGCTGTATTGTATATACGCATATGACAGATGTATCAATATGTTTTACATTTTCTATTTTTGCCTTTTCTCATCATGAACATACATGTTTCTAAGATAATAAGTTCTCATACCTTTATAATAGATTTCGTTTTTTCTTTCCTCATTATTCTTTTCCATTTTTTTTTATAAAATATATCAGTAATCGTTGTTAAACCACAAAAATATCTAAAGCAAGCACTATACATACATACATCTATATACATAATTAGGACATCAGATTCTCAAGATATCATATAAGTACAGCGGGTAGTATTTCATCCTAAAAGCAGCAAATACGACAAATACCATTCAAAAAAAAAAAATAAAAGAATAATAATTTGAAAAGAAAAGGAATACATAGTTCACGTCGTGTTATACTCCAACGACGACGTTCTCCAAAGCAGCAAGTTAGTCTTTTCAAGTAAACGACAGCTACTTATGAAGACGACGTGCTTTTTGTGCGGATGACAGCAAACTTTAGAGAACAAAAGAGTAATTTTCAATCTGAAAACTAGACGATGTCATTCTTTTTAACTTTGCTTTTATTTAATTCTTTTCTTGTTGAACTAACTCCTTTTAGTATCACTTTCTCCCTTGAAGTCCTTTTTTTTTCCTTTCTGTGTGTTGAAATTTTTTTTCGTTGTCTGCTTCACTTTTTGTGGTATATATCCAGTACTTAGTATATATAATTCATTTGTTGTCGCTCCTCATATGTTTCTCCTTTCACTGTGCTACATTTTCTCTTTTGCCGTTTGTATACTCTTTTTCTTGTCGTTTACTAATTATAATGTCGTTTGATTATTTAGTGCCGTTTGCTTTTGCTGTTCCACGTTGTTCTTTGATGTCGTTTACTAATCTTAGTTTCGTTTAGTTTTTATTGTCGTTTCTAATTATTGTTGTCGATTTCACTCTATTGCACAAGCATTGTCTACTTCGATGTTGGTCACTCATTTGATCTTTTACTCATTTCGTGTCGTTTTATCGTTTGATGCGTTTTTCTCATCGTTCCTCATTACTCCTCATTAGCAAATTTTTTAAGGAATCTGATTGGAGAATTTTTTGGGAGCTATAATCAGGTTAATTTTTTTAATATTTTTTTGTGCTTGTAAAATGGGAGTTTATTCAACAATCTCAGAAGGCAAAATGGCCTCCAAAAAATAGAAAGCAGACTTAGCCAAGCACATTAGCTATGATAAGTAGCTGTATTGCAAGTTCAAGGAGTCAATTCAAAAAAAAATTATGACTGAGTCAACTATTTTCTGCTGCAATATTATTAAAAAAAGTTATGATTTACCGACTTTGTTTAGAAAATTTTGGCAATCGCTAATTGTGATAATTTTCGGACCATTTGTCGTTTATTGTTTTTTTTTTATAATTTGGTTTTCAAGGTTTCGGTGCCGTTAACTTCTCTTCCTATGGGCCGCCTACTTTTGGAGTCGTTTATTCCATCTATTGTAGTTCTCACATGCAAGCGTCGTTTAATTCTCATTGTCGTTTCTAATTTTTATTGTCGTTTTCACTTTATCGCACAAGCATTCTCTACTCCGATGTTGGTTATTCTACTTTCTTGTCGTTTTTATCTTCGTTGTCGTCCTGTTCAGTTTTATAATATTTTATTACAAGTTGATATCACAAGTTAGAAGGAGCCACTATCATTCACAGGACAAAAACTTTAAAGCATCTAGTAAATATACTTCCATGGCGGCGGAACAAACGGATGACGACCTTCCACTGCTCCTCATTCACCGCTCTTCTTCCTTCAACCGCCCTACTCTCACGCACCTCCTCCGCCGCCATTTCCGCCTTCTCGACCCCAACCTCCACCGCCAGCCTCTCCACGACTTCCTCTCCCTCCACGCGTGCTCTGCACGCGTCGCAGTCGTTATCGGCCTCCGACCTTTCACCTCCGACTGTCTCCGCCTCCTCCCTTCTCTCAAGCTCGTCGCGGCCGCCACGGCTGGCACCGATCACATCGACGTCGTCGCCTGTCGCCGCCGCGGCGTCGCCGTCACCAACGCCGGCGACGTATTCACCGAGGACACCGCCGACTACGCCGTGGCCCTCCTCATCGACGTTCTCCGGCGAGTTTCGGCCGGCGATCGGTATGTACGGTCGGGGCTGTGGCCGGTGAGAGGAGAGTTCCAGTTTGGATCTAAGGTCAGTTTTTCCCAATTTGTGATTGCACGTTAAATCCTGAGTTTCTCATTTTGGATTTTGTTTCTGTAAAGTAACCCCAACAGAATGAAATGGATTTTAGCAGACTCGATTACAACTTTTCCGTCATTTTGACCAACATATTTGGTGAGCTAGAGTTACATCCCAATTAGCATGCCATCCTCTGACTTCTATAATGCATCACTCAATCCCCTCGGTCTTTCTTTCGATTGAGAATCAGGGGATAAAACAAAAGGAAGACAAGAAAAATAGACAAGATAAGTGAGTAACAGAACATTTCCCGAGTTAGTTCAGGTATTTTACACCCTCAACCAGATATCAAAGAAAGGATATCAGCTTTACCGATATAACTACTTAGACCATATTTAATTCAGTGAGTTTTAGCATTGGAGCAGGAATATCAGTCTATAATATAAATACTATTTGTGGTGATAAATTTAACTTAGGCCGTTGCTATATTTGGTGGAAAATTTGACATTAAATATAATATATATTAAAATTTTACATTTAATTGTTATTAGTTGATGTACTTAATTTTTTATTTTCCATTATAACATTGGAATTTTCAAATCGTTCTAAAATTATTTTTTTTTTTTTACAATTTTTATAACTTACTGATTATGATAAAATCTAACGTTGGCATTAACATTTGCCAAGAAACGTGGTCTTACTTTTCTATTATTTGCTACCTTTAAGAACCCTTTCTTCTTTTCTAAGAACCTTCTCTTTTGCCTATCTTTGCGCTAACATAACTTGTTCTTCTGGTTTTAGTTAGGAGGTAAGCGAGTTGGGATTGTGGGGCTCGGAAAAATTGGCTTAGAAGTCGCTAAAAGACTCACGGCCTTCGGCTGCAGCATTGCCTACAACTCTAGGAAGCAGAAGCCATCTGTACCATTCCCTTTCTACGAAAATGTCTGCGATCTCGCCTCTGAAAGTGATGTTCTTGTGGTATGTTGTTCATTGACGGCCAAAACTCACCACATGATCAATAGAGACGTAATGAAGGCGCTCGGAAAGGATGGAGTTCTAATCAACGTGGGGCGCGGCGCTCTTGTCGACGAGCAAGAATTGGTTCGGTTTCTGACGCAAGGAGAAATTGGTGGTGCTGGTCTTGATGTGTTTGAGGAGGAGCCTAAAGTGCCCAGAGAGCTATTTGATTTGGACAACGTTGTACTTTCTCCACACACTGCTGTCTTAACCACAGAATCCAATGAATCCTTGGACCAAATTGTCTTGGCCAACTTAAAGGCTTTCTTTGCAGATGAGCCCTTGGTGTCGCCAGTCCAGCAGGATCCAAAGTCAACGGCTTAGCTATGGAATGGAGGAACATTGTATCCTATCAACGTTGGTGATCTTTTCAATAATAATATATCCACCTAGTGGAAGTCGACATCATTTTAACCTCCATTATGTATTTTTGTATTTTCAGTGACCACTCGTATTGTAGCACGTTATTTCAACCCACTTTTTTATGTGATTGATTGCTTTTTTTTTTTATTCATTGTTCTAGTCATTTTGATTTTGTTTGTATCATATTTGATCGTTTTTGTCTTGAGATGTGATTTCTTTGTTGGTGTTGAGTGGAGCCACGTGACCTGCTCATCTTTTTCTAATTTGTTTTTTTAATTTATAAATTTTCTTAGGTTTTTAATTTATTTTTCTATATATTCCTCCTTCAAAATAACTTTTTTTTCTCTGTTTCTTAAATGTGATTCATCTCTTTTTTTAAACCTGTCTCACTAATGTTTTGTTATATAACTGTTATTGTTTTCACTTAATCTTCTAGCCACTATTTTTTTGGGATGAATAATCTTAGCAAATATTTGATTCCTTTTCTAATTATCCACTTTCTTTCTATACACTTTTTAGGGAAATCTTTGATTGCTTTTAGAAATTCATTAGCTTAAATAAATTGAACTATTATAAGAGAATACGTTTCTGATGATTAATTGTTTGAGCTTTTTAACACTCGTGAATTTCTAATGCATTAAAAATACTATAAATTAAAGATTATATTAAGACGAAAATACAGTTTAAGGAGAAAAATATTGTACAATAATACAAAAAATTATATAGTATTAGAATAATACAGTGTAAAAAAGTACACTGATAAAGTTATGTAGTATAAAAACTACACTGTAAAAATAATGCAGTATAAGAATTGGACTGTTTAAGGTTAAGCAGAATAGAAATTAGACTATTTAAGTTAAAGCAATATAGGAATAATACTGTTTAGAGAATATGGATGAATAAGGAATGTTATAGTAGTATAGAAAATATATCGACAGTATAGAAAAAATACTATCAGTATAAATTTAGACTGTATAAAGTTAGATAATGTTGGAATTACATTATATGATGGATGTAAATAAGTATAGGAGGTTGTGGGACCTCATGAACAGTATAAAAAAGAATACCGACAGTATAAAAAATATTGTTAGTAAAACTTAGATTGCGTATAAAATTTAATATGACACCTTAAAAGTTTTGATTGGGCCACCACATCTACTAATGTGGCCCAATCACATTTAGCTACCCCTTTATCATAAATGATGTTTGTGATGACTCATGGTAATGAGTCATCAAAGTTAAAAAAAAAAAAAATACATTTTTACATTCATTGAATTTGGACAATGAGATATCAAGGAAATAAGAGACCAATGCTTTGGTCTCCACGGTGCAAGGCAAGAAAAAAAAAAAGAAAGAGAACCTGAAAAGGAAGGAAAGAAGGAAAGAAAGAAAGAAAAAGAAAGAAAGAAAAGAAACTAAAAAGCCTCCATTTCTTCCTCTCAAAAACCGCCACCCTAGAGCAATTCTTTCTCAAAAACTTTGATGAATTCCAAGCTCTAAGTCATATTCAAAGCAAGTTCAAGACTAAAAGCTCAAGGATTTCACAAATTTTAAGGTAAAATCCAAACTTTACCCTAAGTTTTCTAGGGGTTTTGTTGAAGTTTTGATGAAATTTTTATGATAAAGTATGGGCTTGATGTCAAGGAGACTTTGAAGGATTTCAAGCAACAAAAAGGAAGAACAAGTCCCTAGCAAGGATTAGATAAAATTCTAGTCCTTGAAGTCAAGTTAAAGTTTATGTTTTATGCATATTATATGTTTGATGAAATGATTTTGGTCTATAGCATGTAAATGGACAATATGGCATCATTGATTTATGCTATATGTTGATGGTGATGATGATGGAAAGAAGAAAGTAAGGGTTTTGGTGAAATTTCAAAAGGGACTAAATTATAAAGAAAAATATATTCTATGCAGATTTAAAAATCAACCAAAAAGTCCCCATAAACGTTGGAATTTTAAGAAAGTTAAGACACAAAAGTTATAGAACACATCAAAACTGTTAGGACAGCATGGACAATTTCTAAAATTTTGTCCGGTTTAAAAGTTATGAATTTTACGAAATTTTAAGCAAAAATTTTCAAGAAATAGAAATGTTATGAAATGTTTAGAATTCAACCATGGTGCTTTTGTAAGTTTTATTTCCTGTGAATAATTGAACATTTTAGTGCAAAATGATTGTTTTTGGTTCCGGAAGCAAAAATGTAAAGATTTTTGAGTTTTGGGCCAAAACTGTAAAATTATGTGAAAGTTGAGTTTTCACCAAGGAACGTTGAGTTCTTATACTATTGTAGGCAGTGAGTACTCATAGATGCTAAGTTTTTAAGGGATTCAAAGTTTAGTCAAGGAAAAAATGAAAGAAAAACATTAGGGGCAAAATGTTCATTTTATGAGAAATGACCAAAACAAACCCGAAACACCCGATGTTGGGAAACGTTTCTTAGTGGGAATTTTTTTATAATAAGTAGGTAATGAAACGGTAAAGTTAAGCAATGGGTTTTATAAAGTTATGAAGTTGAAGAAAAACCCGTTAAGTGTAAAAACGTCATTTTTAATAAAATAGCTAAAGCAGAATCGAACACTCTAAAGTTGCAAAACGCTCTTAAATGAAAAATGTTATGTAATATGTTAAGTAACGAAACCATCACATGAGACAGGGAATTGAATAAGGGATGTCTAAGTAAAGAAAAAGGTAACCAGATGGGTTATAAAGATAAGTAAAAAGAGTGATAACCCGATGGGTATAGAGTTAAGAAACAAAGTACGATAATCTGATGGGTTACAAAGTTAAAAGTAACGGGGTACAAAGTAAAGGAAGGTTAACTGATAGTATACCAAGTTATGAGAAAAGGAATAAATGTTTCATGTTTACGTTTTATTATCAATCGGGTAGATTGATAAAGAGAAAGTTAACAAATTAGTCAGGTATCGTATAATCAAGACAGAGAAGCCGACTAATAGAAGGAAAAAGAACGAAATAGGGAACACTAGAGCGTAATCCAGGTAAGTTTAGACCTCACCTAAAACATGAAGTAAATGATTTTTAAATGTTTATATATATGTTTGCAAATATGTTTGCAATGGTTATACAAATTGTTTTTTAAAGTATGTTTGCATTTATTATGCAAAAGGTTTCATAGTTTAAATCAAGATTTGCAATGTCTTTGCAACTATTATGGTAAAGTATGATTGCATTTGATGTACATAAATTTTTAATAGATCAAGTAAAAGTTTGCAATATATTTGCAAAATTTATGTTTAAAGTATGTTTTGTATTTTGTTAATTGATAATGTTTTACAGTTTAAGTAATTAGTTTGATGTTGTATTTTTTATGCAATAAGTTTCAAAGAGAACAGTTATGATTTGCAAATGTGTTTGCATATAATGTGTTAGCATTTGATATACTCACTAACGTTAAAAAGAATGTAAAGTAAAGACAGTAAAAGAAAGCATCGTACCAACCTTCTTGTTGTAAGGTACTAAAAGTAAAGTTAAAGTTTGACCTCCTTGATGTGAGGTACATGACCTCAATGTTCGATGGTCTCAAGTTTTTCATAAGAGAAGCATTATATTTATGATCTCATGATTAATAATATTGGTACAAACACTAAAGTAAGATAAGAAAAGTTAAGGAATAAAATATGAAAAGTTAAAGTAAGATAAGGAAAGCTAAGGAACACAGGTAGAAAGTTAAAGTAAGAAAAAAACGTTCAGAAAATGCTCATAATTGAAGTTTATAATTGAGCATAATTAGAATCATGCATTATGAATTTGCTTGTATTCCTTAGTACAAAGTATTTATGTTAAATGCTTATGAAAAACATTCTGAAGAATGTTTTATGTTAAGTGTTTATGAAAACATTTTCATAGTTACAAGAAAAGGTTTATAAATAACGTTTTATGAAAAGCATTATGAGGATTTCTATACGTTCAATGTTTTATGAAAAGTGCTTATAAAAAACATTTTAGAAATGTTTTATAAAAAAAAATGTTTATGAAAAACGTTTTTAGAAATGTTTATGAAAATCGTGTATGAAAAGTGTTATAAGAGAAAGGGTTTTTCTGAGAAAAGTTTTTAAAGCATGTTTAAACGATCTGTGAGACTTTGTTTGAACTTACTGAGTGAAAGCTCATTAAAAGTTGCTTCATGCTGTAGATATTTTTATAAGTGACTAGTAGGACCTGTTAGAAGAGCTGGGTGCTGCGGATGACAGATGCAATGATTTGGATATGGACACCACCACAGTTTGCTTTCGCTACACAAAGAAAAGGTTTTTCACTATTTAATATAGTGTTTTTAAAGTATTAAGAAAATCACAGTTTTAAGAAATGCTTTTAAAGTTTTACGATATATTTACGTTTTATTCTCTTATAAAGTTAAGTTTGGATTAATGATTTAGTAAATGTTTCTTAATAAGTTTTAAGAAACTATTTAAAATAGTTTTAAAGGCATATATTGAGCGATGTCTTAACTTAGATTACGACAGAAATCGCAACAATTTTAAGAATGTTTTAAAGGATGTTTAAAAGCAAAAAAAATTATTTCAGTATTTTTCTTACTAAGTAAGTAAAATTACTATTTAAATAATAATGTTTTAACTAAATTAAGTGACTATCTAAAAATACAGGTCGTCTCAAACTTTACATCTTTTTCTTAAAGGTTAATTTTGATCCGTATGCTTACATTTTATCTCTGAAAACGTTTGTTACTACCTAATAAAAAAAAAAAATGCAATGGTGAGAAATAAAATATGATCTCATTACCTTGTTTTGTTTTCTCCTTCGATGTCCTTTATTACTTTTACCGCCGTTCAATTAGTTTACCCTTTTTTTTCGTCGCCATACTTCTGGCGTTATGTTTATTTTTCTGAAGAGTTTTTTTTTTTTGTGACTAGATTGTTTTTCTAATTAGTATCGATGACATAGTTGTTGTCGTTGCTCCTGTTCCATTTTATGTCGTGCATTCACTCCGGTGTCGTTTTTCATGTTCGATTTTATGTCGATGGCAGTGTTTTGCGCTTTGTTTTGTTCATTACTTTTATATGCTGTATTGGTTTCAACGTTCCCTTATTTTGCTGTCGCCTGTCGTTCTTCCATTTTCACCGTGCCAGGCTACCCTTTGATGTCGTTTGCTCACTTTCTTGTCGTTAACTCATTTTATTATTATTTTTTTTCAAAACTCATTTTGGGTCGTCTTATCCTTTGATGCAATTTCTTCTTCTCATCTAGCCTCATCCTCAAAGCCATTTTATATGTGGTGCATTTTCTCTCTCTTTACTTTTGTCACTCTTATTTTATTTCATTTTTTTATTTCTCGATTCTGGTTTGATTCCTGGGAGATTCCTTTTTGTTGTTTTCTTTCCCTCTTTTGTTGTCTTGACTCTTGATTCTCGTCTAACAAGAAACTGCAATTTTTTTTTTTTTGAAGGCACTCTCTTTACTAAATATAATTCCATGGCAGCCGAACACAGCTCCATTCTGAACCCTTCCCAAAGGGATGACGACGACCTCCCGTTGCTCCTCATTCACCGCCTTCCTTCCTTCGACCTCCCTTCTCTCACCAACCTCCTCCGCCGCCATTTCCGCCTGCTCGACCCCCACCACCACCGGCAACCTCTCCACGACTTCCTCTCCCTCCAAGCGTGCTCCGCACGCGCCGCCGTCGTCTTCGCCCCTTGCCCCTTCACTGCCGACCATCTCCGTCTCCTCCCGTCTCTTGAGCTTGTCGCCGCCAACTCCGTCGGCATCAACCACATAGACCTCGGCGCATGTCGCCGCCACGGAGTCGCCGTCACGAACGCCGGCGACGCATTCACCGACGACGTCGCCGACTACGCCGTCGCCCTTCTGATCGACGTTCTCCGACGAGTTTCAGCCGGCGATCGGTATGTACGGTCCGGGCTTTGGCCGGTCAGAAAAGATTTCCAGCTTGGATCTAAGGTCAGCTTTTTTTTTTTCTCTCTCTCTGTGGTTTAATGTTAAATCTTGAGTTTCGGAACTTGGCGATTGTTTTGATGGAATTGACTAATTTTGTGGGGGATCTCAAGTCTTTCGTTGTTAAAGCTTGAAAATTTGCAATTACTGAAATGAGTAATCTTGCATTAATTAATGGAAATTTGAGATAAAAAGTTCGAATTCAGCAATTTTGTCGGAATTAAGTCCACTATTTTCAAGGTCAATCGTTCAAGTAAAAGGGACAAGCAAGGAATTGGCAAATTATGTTTTAGGAATGGATGGTTAAGTCAGTTATTAACTATAATAATCTACGTGCTGGACTTACAATAAGTAAAAATCCAATATGATTGATGGGAAAGAGAGCAACAAATGTTGTTCAATGGGAAAGAGAGCAACAAATGTTGTTCTTTTTTTTACCCTTTTCTCAAATTTTCCCGATAGAGATATGTCTTTTAGCAGACTAGATTGTAACTTTTTCATGAATTCAAGCAAGCAATAGAAAGCAAAATTGGTGGACTAGAAGAGCGTTTGGTAAATTCAGTTCTAATTAATCATGTGTTTTGGCAATAATTCTCATCACAAGGTTTCCACTACAAACTTAGTTATGAACAGTATAAAGCTCTCATATGTTACAGTAACAATAAAAAAAAAATTGCTACCGTGTAAAGCTCTCACATGCTACAATAAAAGTGGTTCTTACCACCGGTTCCCACCACCCTTCCAAATACCTTCTAAAACTTTTAGTTGCTACAATATAAAGGCCTCGTATAGTACAATGATCAGAAAAAGTAAGTTATAGGATAAAATTCTCACATGTTATAATTTTTAGTTCAAAAGTTCGAGTTCTAACCACACTTCCCAAACACCTTATCGGATTATTTAACTAAAACATACATTTGGTGCTATGGGAATCCAAAATAATTTCCTAGTAGACTTTCTACAATTACGTGGGCACTATAGTTATTAGGGATTGTTGCATGATCTAACATAAGCTTCTAATAGTTGTTTGATCTATTCTCCAAAAAAAATATAAATAGAAGTAGTTATTTGACCTTGGGTAGTTAGAATAGTTGTAAAACTTGTAATTTCAAAGGTTACTTAGGAGTTGGTTTTTGAAGGAAATAAGAAAATGGCCACCAAGTAATTGAGACGTTTAAAACTGAAATTGCATTGCTTTAGGAAAGTTGACAATAATGTAAATTTGAATGGTGATAAC